>JAFIDM010014012.1:71409198-71425844 GCA_023159025.1 Thereuonema tuberculata
TTATTCAATTAAATGAAATACAATAATATCTAAATCACTTCTAACTTGTCTTTTAATGAACATGAATTGTGTTTACGCTAACTCGAAATTTTTGCTATAACTTAACATTAATAAAGAAGTTTTAATAAAAACGAGATTCCAACTCAACTGTTATTGACACTCACGCAGTAAACACTGCT
Source organism: Thereuonema tuberculata (assembly GCA_023159025.1). Taxonomy (NCBI): domain Eukaryota; kingdom Metazoa; phylum Arthropoda; class Chilopoda; order Scutigeromorpha; family Scutigeridae; genus Thereuonema; species Thereuonema tuberculata. The sequence continues at coordinate 71,409,378 of JAFIDM010014012.1, forward strand.
ATAATAAACAGAAAACTGTACAAGAAGGCTATAACTGTACGATAGAACAGTAAACAGGCGAATTTTAAAACGAACTGGTTTTAAAATTATCCTTATAGCGCGTGCTGTGGCTGTAGGTATAATTAATTAAATAGAATAATTAATACACATTCCACATAACTCATCTTATACGTTCGCTGAATCTGAACAGGGGGTCGGTAGCAATTAATTAGGATTAGCAGGATTCTACTGCATTTTTTTAAATACTTAATTTTTGCGTAAAGATTTCATGTTTCAACATCCATTCTTTTCTAGTTTCTTTATACTAATTAATTTGTTTAGAAAGCACTAATGTAATTAAATAAACTAGTTCAGGAATGTTTTCTGATGTGGAATAATAAACGAATTATTAATCAACGTAGTTTTTCAAAGCGAATAGTACAGTGTTGTACTGTGAATAGTACTGTGAATAGTACTGTGTTGGCTGTCAGTTTACGCTTACAATGTGGCAAATCTGCTATTACTGGGATCTCCAAATAAACAGACAGTTGTCGAAAAGCCTGAAAACTAGTGAGATTTATCATTCCAAATTGAAATTATTAGTGGAACAGTGATCTAATATGTCATCCACTTTATTAACGACGGATCAATATTGTCGCTTTGAATGAAAACATCAAAATTGAGAGATAGCCTAAATAAGTCTTAACAATCTAGCTGAAATTTTCATATAAAGGTCGAACGAGATTCAGCCTTCAGTAGTTTCAGAAAAGTAGAGGATCCAGAGAACTAGACTACACTGAAACAAATAGTTTCTAATGACTATATACTTTTCCATAAACACGTTTAACAGGCTAAAAGTACAGTAATGTAGATTCAGTGTTCCAGAGTTAAAAATAATACAAAATGCACATTCCGATGACTGGAATGCAATGATGGAATAATAATAGATTAATGATTAAAAGCGCACAAATAGGTCAGTCGCTAAACTTAAAGCACAATTACAACAAGTATGGTTGACCAACAACATATAGTGTGGCCGGGAAGTTCCCATACCCCTTATGTTATTATTATATTAAGGGGTACGGGAACTTCCGGTTATCTTGCTATTATAACAGTAAGTAACTGTTGATGGTGAATCTCTCTATTCTTATCACGAACGACATTTAGATTGAGACTAAAACAGAATCCAGATGTAAACAGATGAATTTATCTCAACAAGACGCACTTTCTGATGATGGTAGCCTATGTTACAAATGCTTTAAGAATGCGATGATGATAACTTGTTTTCTGTTAGCTTTTGATCTTTAAAGACAAATCTCTAAGGAATTAAAAACTTTTTAAGATTTGAAGTAAAGAAACTACGAGAAGCGATACATTGTATTGGATGCACCCTACCAAGAGTCAAAGATATATTCAAGCGATCTACAGGTCATTTACTATACAAAGAGAAGCATCATAATCTAAATATAATAATAACATAATCGGGGGTATGGGAACTTCCCGGCCACCTTGTATATTTGAATGATGAAATCCTAAACCAGGCTGGTCGAAAAGGAAAAGAAAATAAATAGTTGTTTCTTTCCGGAGCAATTTTCCTTTTCAGAACGTAAAGCTTTTACCAAAGTTTCAGCATTGTAGGATAAGTAGTTTTGGGGTTACTGTGATCACAGATGCATGGACAGATAAAAGAATATGCTTAATTTGAATTTTTAATTTTAATAACTAAAACAAAACAATTTTTACTACCAGCGAAAGGGTTTGCAAACGATAGTTAAATCTATAAACAAAATCTTCTTAGACCATATTAAATAACTTCTTTTAATAACACATTAAAGCTCCTTACATCACATAGGCAGTATTTCGTAAGCCTAATCGGCCTTACTTTATTTTATTTCATTTTATTTTATTTTTTATTTTTTTTGTAATGTTGGTGTTTGGAAAGGAGAGAAATAGTTCTCTCTTCACAGGAAGTTTTTAAAAAAAGGCTTGAAAAAGTAAGGCCGATTAGGCTTACGAAATATTGCCTCTGTGATGTAAGGAGCTTTACTGTGTTATTAAAAGAAGATGGTTAAATCTATTACTTCCTGTAGTTGTATAATTAGTAACAATTACTTGAAAAGGAATAAATTTAACTTGCTAGAATTTTTTTAAACAAAACAAAATAAGAAACAAGAACAGCACAGGAATAAATAAATTGCCTCTCTGATTCAATTATCGGAAGGAATCGGGAACGGCCGTTTCGTTCTCTTACAAAAAAAGAGTCAAAGTTCAAGCCGATAGATTAAAGGGCATTGCACATAGATGCGAAAGTTGGACGAAAATCGGACGATGAATCCCCGAATCGGACGCACCCCATTCCACATGGACACGAAACTCCCCCCGACGGCATGCCGTCTCTGCGAACGATTTCAATGTAAAAATGTTGTCGCAGCCGAAAAGTTTGGGCGAAATATATTTGAAAAATTCTAAATTGTAACTTTTAGAAAAACAGATATCTTGTTAATTCAGAACTCTTACTTATACAATTAATGACATAAGAAAGAGATTCTTCAACAAGAAATGATCGAAAAGCTGTGATCATCATGTTATTCCTTTTGAAATGAATGACTTTCAAATGGATTGATTCAATACCTAAAGACAAAAAATATTTAAATAGTATCAAAAGTGAATACCGTATTTATCGCCGTATAACACGCACCCGAATTACAAGAAGAAAGTTTGAGTAAAAAAAACTTAAAATTTAAAATAAAAGTAGTATATGCGTCTAACACCTAACATACCTAACACATAGGTAGAATTTGAGCCCTAAATTTTAGGAAAGAAAGTCCTGTTATACGCCGATATTTATCTATAAAACAACGATGAAAAGAAATTCTTGATTTTATTTCAAGTCTTTTATTGAACGCGATTAATCATTTAATAACAATTCTCCTCATTGATATCACCACTTTTTTGATAAATTTATCCCCTGGGCAAAAATGAATCGCAAAAATGCTTGCTTTTTTTTAAATATTTGCTCTTCTAATAATATTAATAAAAAAATAATTGTAAAATTACAAGCAATCAATTCTGCCTACCATTAAAAAAAAATAATTTTGCCGTTCTGTTTAATAATTTAATGTTTAGTTTTCTTATTATATGCTATGGTAAAAATCATAGCATTGTCTGATATTTGTTATATTTGCTATTTATTTGCTATAAAAAGAATTTTAATTTGTAGTTTGAATATTTTTTATAATTTTAAGTTAAAACTATATTCAAAGTCAAAAACAAAAAAAAAAACCTAACTTTGGATAATCATAAATTTTATAAGACTTTATAAAAACTAATGAAAATAAAGTAGAAACTGCGATGGTACATTTTACTTTTAGTTATCAGAAAGCCTAGAATAGGCTCTGTTTTTGTTTTGAACTCCTCTTGGCAGCAGTCAATGAATTCAAACCGGATACGATTGCTCGTTTGTTTACCGGAAGGGTTGGAAATAAAGAGAAGCACAGGCTTCCATTGCAGGTACGGAAAGTGAGAAAAATAAGTCTTTCAGTGGAGGAGGGAAAGTCGCTTCCAATCAAACCTGATGCGCTCCCGCACTTGATCATGTGGAAGACGTGTTCGTCCATTTCACGCCAGACGTCGCTTCGCATCACCAGTGTTGCAGCCGATTTCTTTTCTCTCTGCTTCTCCTTCTTTTTTTTTCCCGTTGCTTTCGTTCGCCACCCCTGTCTCTTCTTCCGAGTGAACAGACGACTCAAACGTCGCGTCGTTAATCTACAGAGAAGTTGAGATTCACACATTACAGATCGGTGTCCACGGGTCGACAATAACACCTCCACCTCCTACATACCCCGTCAAAACACCTCGAAAAATCAAATAACAATAATAAAAAAAAAAATCTCTCTCTCTGTCAGCGTTGAGGAGAAGAAAAGGTACAACTGTCAACTAATCCCACCCTTCAAGGGATCGTTGTCAACAGCATAAGCCTGTTTATTCTTCCTGTAATTATTTTTTTTTTCTTGCCAAAGAGGCATCGTGAGTGACAATGATTTCTTTACGCTTAGGCTAACCTGCTTTGTATTCTGAAGAGAAGAAGATTTTTAGTTCATTATGTCCGTCCGTCTGTTTAATACCTCTTTTGACTTGTCAGCTGTTTCAAAAAGTTGTTACAGAGAAAAGCAGTCTAGCAGTTTTTTTTTTATTCGTTAAAGTTTAAATAATAAAAAATACGAAAGCATTTAAAACTAACGTGTAGTCGAGAATAAGTCTAAAAATTTTCACCCAAAGAAGTATTATAATATACTAATAAATATTTCATTTGTTTGCAGATTACTTGATTGTATGGTAGATAAAATTATGTCAAGTATATATGTACCGGATGATTCAAAATTTCCTGTACAAACTTTAAAGTTAGATAAGGAATACAAAAACAAACCGTAATCATAGTGTAACTTATGTCCAAACGTCACCCGAATGAGCTAGAAGGTACACTAAGGTTCAGAAATAAAAGACAACTAAGTAGACAACATGTTTATTAGCCCTATGTTTACAATATGACAGTAAGATATAGACTCCAGTTTCACAGTAGGTGCTCAAAGTTCCTTCACACAATTTCTGGTGCAAACGCGCAAACGTTTGATGATTGGACACACGTCTGCCGAGGAACCGTTAACGATACAACAGTATAGCGGCTCGTCCGTTTCCGTTCGCTACCCCATAGGCTAGGTGCACATCTGTCTTCTCAGCATTAGTGAAGCGATACATCCTATTCGTACAAAGTCAAACGACGATGGCTCACACTGCCCAACTAATGTGCTGCCAAACAGCGCTCCCTAGCACATTCGCAAGGCGTTTCTGATACATATGTTCCACTATGAATATGGTTTGTTTTTGTATTCCTGACCTACATTCAAAGGTTATATGGGAATTTTGAATCATCCTGTATATCTTTCTATCTATCTATCTATCTATCTATATATATATCCTTACACTTATATACATCTATATATACAGTATGTAAGTATTCTATAAGAAACTGGATGTAAAGATTTTTTTTCACGAAACTTGATGAAAACCTTATTTCTGTTACCTTTTTTTTCTTAAAATATTCTTTTTCTTAGATGCCAATTATAAGGGCGTTTTGAGAAGATAATGATACATCTGGATCAAGTTGTGATACTACAGCTGTAACATTTAATTTAGTTGATAATTTCCTAAAGATACACTTCATGAAAGCCAGATAGGAAGTTAGATCAGGAACAAATTTCTATTTTTTTTTTTTTTTTTTTTTTTTTTTTTTGTAGAAGCAACGATGCGTTGAAGTCCACTTTCCATTTGGCTGAACTTCCTTTCAGGATTCATATTTCTATCTAATAGTGAAACTTATAACCTACACATTTAGATAACTTATAAATTGATTTACTGCGATCTGAACTTAAAAAAAAATAGTTTGTATAGTTTATATATAACAAGTATTCCTTGAAAACATGGAGAAATAACTATGAACCAATGAAATTGCCCAGAGAACCATCAAGTAACAACCCTAAGTAATTAATTACCTGCCCTTTCAAACCTAATACGATATTTACAAAAATTATTATTTAAATATCCCTTCCGGCAGAAAACCTTGAAGTTAGGAAGGCAGGAACAATTTTTTTTTTTTTTTGTGACTTAAATAATAATGTTTCAATGTCCATTTAAAATTGCTTCTCTAATTGTTACTTTCTTATTTTTATGTTCTATAATAATTGCAAGTTTTTTCCTCCTATAAAATTTAGTTTTATAGGTTGAATTTTGTGCAAAGAAAAACAAAAAGGCGTTCGAAATTATCATAGCGTAGAAAAATTCATCAATTAAGAACACTTGTTTTTTTAAGCCTAATCAAACAAAAAGAAAAAAAAAAATTCTAATATTGCATTCTATAAACTCAGTTAAAATTTTTATTATTTTTCATTCAGTAATCAAATCTCTTAACATTAATTCATTTATAAATATGATTTTATGAAAACGTGAGAATTATTGGTTTTCCCGCAGCTAAAAATTGGAATTTGCTGATCAAATTTTTTCAATTAAAAATTTCAACGTGCAATATTTTAACTTGCAAAAATCTAGAAGCAAAGCATTTAATTATTTTTTATTTTTTTTTACGATATAAAATAATTTAAATTACAAAATTGTTTCTGATTTACAAAGGCCTGAAATTCTGTGAATATTATTCAATTCTTTCTAAGTTAAATATCCATCGAGTGACTTAATTGTTCTACTTCTATAGTTAAATTTAATGTTGTCAGTAAAAGTTTGAGCTTCTGGGCTTTTCTAAACCAGAAAAACAAATTCATTTCTGACTTCGAATGAAGGAGAAGACAAAAAGAATATAAAACTGAACAACAACAAAAAAAAAATGACAAAACAAAAGGAAAATATAGAGAAAAGCCACAGAAACAATTTCGCTCGCTATTACCAGGATAGGAGTAAGTGGAAATTAAACTTACAAATAATTAATTACAAAATGATTTAACTATCACCGTAAGCAAGAACAGAAATTTTAATTTTCTTCACAGGATGAAATATAAACAAAGCAATAAAAATCAAAAACAGCACAAGACTAAACAAATTGCCATTCTGAATCAATTATCGGGGGGAATTGGGGACGGCCCGTTTCGTCCTTCCTGGGACTCCTCAGCCCAATCCGCCCACCCCGACAAAAGACCCAGAACGGCAAAAACCTAAGTGAAAGCCACCGTCACTCCTGACACTTTAAGCTTTCGGAAAAGTTAGTTTAAAAAAAAATCAATAAGTATACGTTTGTACCTAAATACATATTCTTTATCTAGAAACTGTTGAACCAGTCAATGGAGTTTCTGGAATTTGGTATGTGTAATTATGAACAATGAAAAGCAAAATTTAACGTCCATTATAATTTATAAATCAAGAAAACCCCCCACACAAAAAATGGACAGAAAATATGCTTTCGCCCACTGAGCCAACATCAACGGGAATCCTGAACAGCTGGTTCATCCTTACTAGGAATCATCAGCAGAATTTACTCTTGATGTTGGCTCAGTGTGCGAAAGCATATTTACTGTCCATTTGTGAGGGTTTTTTTTCCTTGAATTAATTATGAACAAGGGAGCCGTCTGCTTTTTATTTGAAAATTTATCAGTGAGGATTCTAACAGAAATTTGCGAGTGAATATACAAATTATCATCGCACAGAGAAACATTAGATGCAAAACTTTATTTCTCTGACATCCATTTCTAAAAATTCACTTCAAACTACAGTAATTTTGCGCCAGGACTTAATTTGGTCTATAATTAATTAGATTACGACAATTGATTACGTTTGCTGAAATTTGGACAGTGGAAATTTCGAAGATGGGTTGATTTTTTAAGTAAATTTTGGTAAATTCTTGCATTCCAATATTAAATATCCAAGTTCACAACTAAATATGCAACACATTTTACTTCACGTTAGACTATAAATGGGGTTAAAAATCGGCATCTACTTATAAATTTTTAACAACATATTTACTATCTATTAGTTTATTTGTTGCTTTGATAGAATAAATGAAAATAAGGTGATTTTTTTTGAAGAAACCTTTTGCAATAAATATGTGAATCACGAACCAGCGATTGGATTTTGACAGGTGTCCAGCGCTACGATTCAATTTGCTCGTACAAAGTACTGGAAGATCTCAGGGCTTCAATAAAAAATAAGAGAGGGCGGGAAGGGGGAGGACAGAGACAGCGAGAAAGAATCTAATAAGGAAGAGGACCTCTTGGAGAGTGGAAATTTCATTTCGTCTTTGAAATATGGATACGGGTAGGTATGTGATTGATTCGGCAAGTGACACGAAGCCAGAGGGTCCAGTTGGTGCAGACATCACCCCTGACATTTGCACTGAGATTTACGATAAGGAACAGAGGGTTTTTGCGGAGTGTCGGCAAGAGATGGGAAACCACGTAATGGACTCCAGCCTTTTACAACGAACACGTTGCTCACTATTGACACTGCACTCGGAACAGCACCGGAAATCAATGTCAAAAGTAAACGGAGACATAAGTAATAGTATTTAGACTTTACCTGTCAAAATTACAAAAAAAAAAAAAAAAAAAGAAGTGAAATAAGAAAATGACAATTAACAACAGAAAAGAAAAACAAAAACAGATTAATGTCTGCTATCAATTTAACTTTCAAGGGAAAACTTACTAAATTAATAATGTTTTTCGAAATAAAATATATATTCTGTTGTGTTCATTTTGAGAAAATCTCTTTTATTAAAAGTCCTTAATAGAAATGATAATTTTCATGTTTATCAAATAATAATTTATAATTTTTAAATTTTGTCTATAATTATGACAATTTTATTAAAAATTCTGTAATTGCTTTAAAGTATTTCGTCCGTCACTGTCCTAAGGAACAAAGTATAATGATTTGTGGGAAAGATTTATCATCTGACAGAACAAATTTTGTGCAAATTTATAATTAATCTTATCCTTCTATTATATCTCATAAAACTGTAAAATACGTAGAATAACTTGTTGTTTATGTATCAATAAGGATAAGTCACAGAAAGTTAGTGGGGTATCCTTAGATTTATTCAGAAATTTTCTAATGAAAGATAAAAGATTGAAAAAATTTTGATTTTAAAATGAACTCAGTTTAATTCTGTTAGATTGTTTATTTTGTTATTGTTTTTTATTGTTTAATAGATATATATATATAAACCAATGAGGAAGTATTTTACTGAATAAAGACAAAATATAGGTATCAAGAAGGGAGTGTTGTTCATTCTACTAGTAATTTAAAGTTGATCATCCCCGGAATTCTTGGGACAGAGAGTATTTTAGATTTGGGATTATTCGGGATTTCAGAATTTGGCTGGGTGATATTGCCGAGAAATGAAAAATACTTAATTTCATAAAAGTTATTTTTTATTTAACATTAAAAAATTAATACAAATGAAACAAACCCAGAGAATTCCCTCTGATAACAACTCTCTAAGGTTTTTTAGGCGATCAATGGATCCATCAGAGCAAGAAAAATGAATACATTTGCTATTCACCACATAGGCTATAAATCATCTTGAAAAGTTCGCAATTTCATAATATGACGGATTTCGTAATTCTGGATTAGGGATGCTCAACTTTACTTTCTTAATACCGAAATGCAGATTGCTTTAATTTTTAAATATCTTGAATTAAAAACTATTCTTGTCTTATTTCAATTACTTTCTTCATTTCAAATAAATGTATCTATTATCACATTATGATTACATCTTCACTTCGAGTTATTTCTTGAATTTATTATTGATGTTTATTTGGATTTTTCTTTAAGATTTATGGATTTATTTATTTTTTGGTTTCCTGAAGTACTTTCTTCTACTGGAGAAACAAGAAAAACTATTTATTTTTTTAGCTTCGCATTTATTTTTTATTTTTCTCCGTCAATTACGAGATCTTCAGAAACCATCTTTTTTTTTCATCCGCGACTTTGGAGAAAAATGCGATCATTTAAAATATTAAAAATATTCCATTGCAGAAACGATACACAGCAAAATAAACAAAAGTTTTTCTAAGTGCTTCTCATCGTGGAAGAAGAAAATAAACATTATTATGATTAACGTAGATCTGAAGTCAAGGAGGAGTTAGCCACGATAATTGAATATAGAAATGAAGTTACCTTTGATGAAGGTTTTTTTTTCCCACTACGGGTGAAATCGATTCGATATTTCGGGTCGGTTACTTAGGTCTTCATCAGGAGATGTTTGAGAATTAAAGAAGAAGGTTTAAGGAACAGGGCCGAAATAACGAATCAATTTCAGTAGGGGTGAAATGAAAAAAAACCCCACATTAAGGATTACATTGTTTGTATATTCAATTATCGTGAATAAATGGAAGTATTACAATAAGGTTTTAAAACAAGTAAAAACAGTCTTTGAAATGCTACCTTGATAAATTACTTGTATTACAATATGAAGCTTCAAATCTGATTTAGGAATTGACGAACTTTCAAATGCTTCTCATCGTGGAAAAGAAAATGAAAAGTAATACGACTGACTTGGACCTGAAGGAGGAGGAATTTCAAAAATATAACTTATTTAAAATCAAACATTTTTAAGTAGAAAACAGTCGAAAATTTTTCAAATCCTTTTATCTATTTTTAAGCCCGTAAGAATTGATGGAGAAAAAAATAAAAGAGTGGAGAATGAAAATACCTTCTTCTATTGCTTTAAATTGAAGACAAGAAAAAAATGTAAATTGAAAAAAGCCGAAAGGATGAAACGGAATCCATGTTGACTTCGCTTGTTTTTCCATTTTCAATCAAATTCTTCCTAATCTCTTTATTCATCTTAAGTGTCACGTGAGATAGAGTAGTGGCTTTTCCACTGCTGCAGAATAAGCCTGCACTGGTTTCATATCAAACCATGAAGTGAATTTCTCTTTGAAATCTCTTCTCTCTTTCTCTCAGAATTTAAAGAGGAAAAAAAAATGGAGAAACAAGGAAAGCATTTTCGGTAGTTCACCAAAAGAGACAGGAGTTACTCACTGCGGAATCCAATTCAACTTTTAAAGGGTTTTATGCAGCGAAAGATTTCCCTATTTGAGGAAAGACAGATATAACCTAAAAATTGTAAGAATAGAAACATATATTTACTTACAAATAAAGACATTAAAACTTTTTATCCATGATTGTGACGGATGAGAGATTATCGTTCCTCTAACTTAGTAGTTTTCAACCAATTTTTTTTAGTGGCAGTCCCTCCAATTTTATAGTTTCATTGTGAACCCTTAATTATCCAAACAAAAAAAAACAAAAGAAGCAAAAGGACTCCTTTATTTCTCTTGCGAAACCACTATACATCTCGGTCAACAGTGTGCTATTCGTGAACCACCAAATGAGAAAAGCTCTGCTAATCAATCTATTTCACTAAAAAAAAAAAAATAAAAAAAATGCCTCATAAAATATTTCTATGTTCTTAAGTGAATCTGAGGTTTTCTTTAAAAAGTGATTTTTACTTTCTACAACTAACAACCTTTTGGAAAAATACGGAAATCATGTATGAACTTAAGCTAAATTCGTTGATTAGGTCGTTTATGTCTAGTGGTTATATTTGAAGTAATGTAGCTTTATATATATAGGATGGACGGGGGAGATGTCATTTAGGGTAGATGCCATTTTCGCTATATTTTTTTGTGTGACTGACTATGACAGAAGCGTAGAATATATAGATAAGTTTTCTTCACAGCGTACTAAACACGATAGTATCTTTCGGATCAGTGTGATATCCTTTTTATTTGTTAAAAAAACAACGAAAATAAGGTAAAGCACTATTTTTTTAGCTCTATTATTAAGGAATGAGGTACTTCAGCTAAGGCTGGTGGAAAATATTATCAATCTACACATCTTTACCCCAGGCCTTGTGGTATTTAACCCTCCCAGGTTGGACAAGATGCCAGTTTGAAATTTAAAGTTTAAAGTTTTTTAAACTTATCTCTCATACTTACAGATGATACACAATTCTGCCAATTTTTTTTTTCCCGTATATAAATGTCCAGGAAATGTGCAGGCGTAATATTATGATTATCATTCAATTACTTTTAATCTACAACGGCAATAAAGGCTTAATGGTGGCATCTCCCTCACAGTCTACTACAAAGGGTGATTCAAAATTCCCTGTACAAACTTTAAAGGTAGGTCAGAATACAGAAACAAACCGTATTCACAGTGGAACGTGTGCACGCAAACGCCATCCGAATGGACTAGGTTACTAAGCTTCAGAAATAAAACACAACAATTAAGGTAGATAACATGTTTATTAGTCCTATGTTTACAATATGACAGTAAGGTGTGCATTTACAGGTTCAAGGTAGGTGCTCCAAGTTTCACACAATCTCTGGTGCAAACGCAGAACCGTTCGATAATTGGGCACAAGTCTGTTGGGGAACCGTTCACGATACAATCGTACAGCGGATCTCGTTCGCTGTCCCATAGGCTAGATGCATAGCTGCTCTTTAAGCATGAATGAAGCGATGCATCCTACTCGTACAAAGTCAACGTCTCAAATGACGATGGCTCACTGCCCAACTAATGTGCTGCCAAACTGCGCCTTCTAGCACATTTGGATGGCGTTTGCGGACTTATCCGGTTTGTTTTTATATTCCTGACCTGCCTTTAAAGTTTATACAGGGTATTTTGAATCACCCTGTAAATATAACTACGTAGATGTAAATAACATTCATTAATAATCATAACATTATCTTGACGATATTTTTGTAAACAGCTTTAAGACTCTTCCTTGACAAGAAAAATCTAACAAAAACATGTACATAGAATTGATAAAAACCATAAAACATTTCCACATAAATTTTACTAGATGGATAGAACTAGAGGCTACTTAGTGTGCAACCATTTGTCAGATTTTTTTTTATTTTGTCCTTGTTTCACTTCCACACGAAGACCAATGGAAAGAAAGAGGATTTGACTTCTTAATTAGTGTGGGTTTTGAAGCATAAACAATACATTAAGAGCAAACAATTCTGGCTCCATTCCATGAATTCGGTGTCTTTAGCCAATTAACTCCTGACCCTTTTCATTTGACTCAGAATCGTACTTAAATAGAATGAAAAAACAAATAACAGAAGCCAAAAGTTCTGCGACTTTTTTAAGATAAAAAGTAATATTTTATAATTAAGAGGAATTTGACTATTGTAAAATTTTTGAGAATTCTTATACGTTTATCACAATTTAATGGATTTTAAACTTTAAACTTAAGAACATCTTACGAGGGAAGATTAATAATACAGCTTCTTTTTCTGATAAATAATAGAATTTTAGGACTAAATACTTCCTCGTAACATAATTTTCAAGTTCTGAATGGGAGCATTTTCAGTTCTTTAGTAAAAACGTAAAGTTCAAATTTTAAATGAATATTAATTTTTTTGCCAACCCAAGTATGTGTAGGTTGCAAAATTGTTATACAAAGTTTTGTTTTAAGTCATTTAGAATTAAATTTATAATACCAATACTGATAGTTAGTGTAGTATCTCATTTGATTGATTAACTGACTGATTGTTGTGACAGGGAAGCAAGCACCGCGACCTGTAGGTCTATTGTGCTATCCCACGGAAATGGGCGCAGACGGAAGGAAAGACAGAAAATATGGTGGGAGAAGTGCAGGGGAAATGGGAGAACCCCGAGAAAACTGCCCAGTGCGGATCGTCCACCATCACGAAACACACATGAGAACCGGTACTCAGAGGTGAGAGGCCTATGTCTGTGTGACAACGCCAACCGCGCGGCCTAGCATCTCACTTTCTTTACTATTACGTTAGCATGTGTGGTTCTTTTTTGCGAATTACGGCTACTACAAGATTCTTGCAGCCTAAATTTTCTGCGAATCACACATTGAGAATAATGTATTATATAACTTAGTGGATGTTTTGTATATGATAGACACTGAGTTAATAGTTTATTCTTGAAATATGAAATCAGTCTTTACACAACTAATGTGCAAGATATTGAAGGGTACATACATACACAGTAATTCAATCCGAAGATTGGTTGAAAGTCCACGGAATCCTAGTGACCCCCGAAGGGCGACCCCTAGGAGAAACCGTAACTTATTCTTGAAGGGTATCAATTTGTATTTTCTTTTAATTTAAGATTGCAGCAGTAATGTTTTAAGAAAATTAGAAAACTTTTATTGCAGTTTACTGTACTTAATACTACAAAAGAATTGTTTAGGCAACTTGTTTATTTTCATTTTGACACTTTCAGTTAAAATGTTTACTTTTTATCTGTTCTGAAAGGAATTGTTTTGTTTCTTAATGTGTTTTTCCCCAAATTACGAAACCTTATGAAATATTCATCGGTTATCAATTCCTTGTCATTAGCATCGGTGAGGGACAGTTGGGACTTTGGTAGTTACTTAGACTGTATTTGTTTGGAAGCCGCAAGACGAGATCCCGGTTGAGGAGGCGAATTTTCCTTCAGTTGCATTGAATTCCCTTAACTCCATTAGATGCGAAGAAAAGAACTGATGTTGTTTACAGGCGAAGGAAATTATGGAAATTGGAAAACAAAAAGAAGAAGAGGGAATCTTCGAGAAAAAGATTCGTTCAAAGGCTCATTTCTTCCTAGAACTTTTCTCGTTTTCCTTTTTTTTCTTTTTTAACTTGGATAAAAGTAATTCACTCCGATAAGAATTCGGCAAAACATCAATGTAAGAGAATAGACGAATTGGAAAAGAAAAAAAATAAATTGAAGGAGAAATCCTTATCGTAGCAACGATAAGATGAGAAAGGATTTTTCTGAACTTACATTTTAAAAGTACTTTTATTGTATTGCGAATTGAATTAAGGAAATTACACATTTTTTTCCAACTCAACTATAAACAAGTGTTAATATTTCTGCGAGATAAACTGGGTCTTTATTCCAGTTGCATTTAAATTTATTTGAACGGGTGATTTTATTTGATTTAGGCAACAATGCAGTAGTGTCGGTCAAATTAGTTTTTGCGGACATTATAACGGAATAACTTTGCAAACAAACATTTCTCCATTCGTTTGTATATGATAACCACCTTATATCGTGTTTAGACCTTTCTTCCTGGAGTACTAATAGGGTTTCAAACTTCATTAACCCTTTTTGTACTCCAGGAAGAAAGGTCTAAACACGATACAAGGTGGTTATCATATACAAACGAATGGAGAAATGTTTTTTGGAAGTTCTTTAGGATAATAAATAATTTTAAAGCACTGGTGGCCATCTAGGTCTCTCGATCTGCCACCAACACTGAAAAGGTATGTCTAAGACAATAATTCTCACAGGTTAGAAAAATCTGAAAATGAGTAATACATCGATGTTGTCAGCATACAAAGTCTTCATCGACTAATGAAGAATATGGAGAAATAGATGAGTGCCTGAACCCTGAAGGACAGTGGACACTCCGATATCTTTTATGAACTGAAATTAAGTGCGTTTCGCATTTTAGATATTTTTGCTACCCTGAATATAAAGAGATGAAACCTTGATTGCGCTTCAAGATGAATATATCTACAGAACAGCGAAACGTTTCTTAGATTGCGTAGAATCAAAAAGGATCCGTATTCTAATATGTCCTTAAAATTATCGAGGAAGCATGGACATTTTAAAAAGCGGTGTTTACAAGTGACATCCCAAACCAGCTGTTTCTCGCTAAATTGGCGATCATCAGTTGGGAGTAGTCACTGAAAACACACTAAGTCTCAATACAGAGGTGAATACAAACGGAAGTAGGATTAAGTGTGATACCTCCAGAAAACTAAACTAAAAACAAAATACACATGAAAAACAAAATAAAAGAAATTCGTGTGCTGTCCTCCAACAGCCTTACCGAATTTTCCACGCGCAATTAAATACTAAAAAAAGGCCTAAAAATGCATTAGCACATCAAATACAGAAATTTTGTGCTCAAAAATTAAAGAAAAAGACTTTCCAATCCATTTTTGTGGTCAAGGAATATATCTTTATGTATATCCGTGTGAGTTTTAAGTTTAAATTTAAATGCTCATCCGATTCAGAGATAAACATCACTAATTCAGGTGAAAGAATACAAGGACTTTTAAAAGTAACTCTGGAGTTTCTATGATAATCTTGAATGTTATTCTCGGTCTAATTTAAAAAAAGAACCGACTATTTATTCATGAGACATTCACATAAATTGCAATAACAATCGTACCGTCAATAGTACGTTGCATATATGTCGAGGAAACTGTTTGCAACAAGATGATAACTTTAGACGACAACGAAGCTTTAGAGTTAAGTCTTAATTACACAAAAGACTTAAGTAATTACCTTTGAATTCGAGCTGTTTCATTAAGGAACTAAGTTGATCTGAATCTCTCGTGTTTACTTTCAATCCTTCGACTGATCAACCATGCAAAGACATTAGACTTTCAGATTATCTCTTAACATACCCCACACCCGCAAGGGGTCATGGAGAAATTGCGGTAGGCCAAGGATGCACAGTCTGATCTCCTGAATTTCAAATGGACTTGTCTTATGGCTCTATAGACAACAGCAAGCAAAAGACTTATTTAGAATCCAAATTGGTACTTGAGTGACAATCCAATGTCTGTGAAGAAACAGCGATTAGCCAATGTACACAAATTCAGCATTTGAAATAGAATTACAATTATAACATTTTAATCATAAGAATAGCTAGTGAGACAGCGGAAAGTCAAAATATGATCAATTTCGTTCTTGATCGTAATTCCACTGATTTATCATTCCACTGCAACTGTACGTATTTAATTAGCAATGAAGTTTGGAAAAGCAAACATCTGATACGAAAGGAAAAGTGATAAATTTTTAATTACAACAAATTACTTAAAACTATTTTATACGTAAAGTTCCCATATTTTTTTAGTAGATCTCTTCTCCCAATTCCTCTACTATTAAATATTTATAACATCACACCAAATTTAAATGTAAAGACTACATTTAAAATGAAAA
>JAFIDM010014012.1:71464403-71483193 GCA_023159025.1 Thereuonema tuberculata
AAAAAAAAAAAAAAAAACAGAATTTCCGAATTTTTTTTCATTTTTACCGTGCCGCGGCGCCCTCCTGGCCGCAGCGCCCAGGGCGATCGCCCCGGTCGCCCCGCCCACGCGACGGCTCTGTTTAAGAATAAACGACGATATCACTTTTATTTTCTGTGGAGGTCTTACGAGAAAACAGTTCGTGAAGATCACAAAAAGATCTAGCAATGTACATTAATCCTTTTAGCTCATCCATTGATTCCGCAAGGGTTGATATTATTAAAATTAATTGGATTAAGCATCTTCAGTAAATAACGCAGTTTCAATTATTATTATTATTTTTTAATTCAGAAAAGAGGATCTCAACTATCTACATTCAACAAATTATATTTGGAAAGTCGAGAGACTTTTCAATAATTTAAAAAGAAAAGGAAAAAAAAAAGTGAAAAGTAAATAAAGAACGAAATTATAATAACAAAATTTAAAGGAGAGTGGATTTTCAGTTCTTTGTTTCTATTCTATTTTTTACAAAACTAACCGGCTGCCCGTCGTTTCCCTCCGGAAATCTCGCTTATGTAGCGGAAAACAACATTCAAAAATAAAAATTAAATCAAGGAAACTAAAAAACTGAAACGTAAAACTAAAGATAAATAAACATCAATGGGTTAGAATAAATAAACATCAATGGGTTAGAATAAATAAACATCAATGGGTTAGACCAAGTGTTTACTAAGAGACATGCTGGAGCAGCTGTTTCACGTTCTTTGGCGATCATCAGCTAGGATGAACCAGTAAACAGCGATGTCTTCTTACAGAGGCAAATAGGAATAATCGTCGGAATCACAGTGCTGCTTCCAAAGATTAAATAAACAATTAAAAAAATCACTTTAAAAAAAACATTAATACAGTACTTAAATGCGGGTTTTTATTTATCAACGCGCTGAAAAATAAAATAATTGAGACCAGCAAAATGATGGCACATGAATTTTCTCACCAATTTTTTTTAGTGAGTTTTTTTATTGTTTGTTTAAAGCTTTAGAGGCTCCACAACGATTAAAAATAAATAAATACTTAAGAATACATGCAATATAATATTGAAATCAATTTGTAACAGTCGAAAATTTGCGTAGTTGAATTGACCGTAGTACTCCTGTTGCCTGGCAACGCGCATGCGCAATTCAATTGTTGTGAAAGTACGCACACAAGCTTTTTTTTTTTTTTCAATAATTAGAGATTAAACATATATATTTAATGTGAATCATAACAATGAGGATTGTTTTTTAGTTGGGAACATAAGATACATTGTTTATATAACAATAAAGAATAATTAAAGTACGAGTCTGATATACTATGCTAGTCTAGCATTATTATTTTAGTCTTCTGATCAAGATCAGGAGACTTATATTCCCGTTTTGTCTGTCACGTAGGTTAGAATCGTTAAAATCTCATTAAAATCTCATTAAAACCTCATTAAATTATAATTAAGCACAACAATCCTAACAATAAAAAAAATTGAGTCTTTTACATTCGCAACAATTACATTTATAATGCAGCTCTACCACAATCGCAACAATCACAGTAAACGCAACAATTGCGCATTTTGCATTCATTTATTATAATAAGGAATTTAAAGCAATTTCAATGATATTTCCTTATCAGAAGACGTTGCGAAGCATTGTGATTGGTTTACTAATCGCTTTCCTTCCCTTGTTTAATCTAATCTAGAAAAATATCCCAAACTTGATTCATTTAAGGAAATGCGAAACGCACAAGATTAGGAAATAAAAATTCAAGGCGGCAGTCATGGAATATAGATGTTGTTTTCTTTGACCAGCGATAGCCGACACAGGAATCGTCTTCCATAATATATAACACAAATCAAGACATTCACGACGAAACAAATTTAGCTCAAGTAAAACTCCATTAGCTGAAACAAACTGTTAAAATAATAAACAGCGCAATCATTTCAGGTTTTCACTAGCTTTTAATTTTTAAGCTCTTCCGGAACTTAAGTCTGTCTGAGTTGCAAAGTTTAAGTAACTTTTAAAACAGCTTTAAAAAAAAAAATCTTAAATATAAAAAACTTATAAATTGAAGTGTATTTTGATGAATGCCTTTTTGAATTACTCTAGACAGTAAATTAGTGAAGAACTAGAAAAATAAGTTAAATTTAACAAACCCTAAGTTAACCTAGTTTAAATGATGAATGTGAAATTTCAAACGGTCTGGAGTATTATTGGCGAGTTGTCGTGTGCATATGGTTGGGTCTCTATCAGACCAATTATTTAAAGCAAATCAACGAAATCTCATCTGGCAACTAAAATTTTTATTGTGAGATTTCAGTAAAGACGTTTCAAGCTGTTTTCCGATCATCAGTCAGTCATATCACATCTAAGTATAGAATATAACATATGCCAAAATTATTACTATAGCGTTGAAACGCCGACACACAAAAAGAAAATTTAAAAAGTTTGTGTACACATTAAAAATACAAATGACCGATTTCGATTCTTTAACGAATCGTTAACAGTTAAAAGGCTTTTACTGTTAAAGATTCGTTCAGTAGTCGAAACTGGCCCTTTGTATTTTTAGTGTGTATACAAGCTTTTTAAATTTCCTTTTTGTGTTGGCGAACATTATAATATCCCGACTCTTAATATTACCTTCCTAAATATTTTACTTTCAAATTTACGAAATTTGTTTTTAAGAGTAATATTAAGTAAGAAATATCAACGACTGGTATCAAATGCAATGTACTCGGAAAATACTGCAGTTGAATCGTCTTCATTGAACTTCAAAACAATTTTTTTCCTTTAAGATTCCAAAGTTTAAGTGCTTTTTTGCTCAATTTGCTTTGATCTCTCAAGCAGAAACATGGAAACTGCAAAGTAAATAACATGGCAACCATTGCCAGACTCTCTCCATACTTAATTAATTTCAAGTAATTCTGAATATGAAAGGTTTTTTTTTTTTTTCTTATTTCGTCTATGAAATTTGGCCCCTACAAAATGTACTGGGGCCAAATGTACTTACCGATGTACTTACATAAAAATCTAATCAAGTCTGCGCATTTTAACTTTGATATGAAACTTAAGATTAAAGTAGAATTCGTTGCAAATTCTTTACGATGTTGCTCAATTGCTCAAGATAAAAAAAAAATAGGACCCGATCTCAAGTTACAAGGGTTCTTTTATGTGAACTTGGTCAACTGAGGACGATCTTACAAAGGACGAAGCGTCTTATTTTATTTAATTTTTTATAAGGAAATGCTAAAATCTTAAAGATACACGACGAATATTAAAACTGCACTGTTATTCTTTTTATTTACATCAGTGGGTACTTACGTACTATCAGAACTCATTTTTTATAATCAATTTCTGATGTAGTATTTTAAATCATTACCTCTCCAAATGTGTA
Organism: Thereuonema tuberculata; assembly: GCA_023159025.1. Taxonomy (NCBI): domain Eukaryota; kingdom Metazoa; phylum Arthropoda; class Chilopoda; order Scutigeromorpha; family Scutigeridae; genus Thereuonema; species Thereuonema tuberculata. Next base: position 71,467,800 of record JAFIDM010014012.1, read on the forward strand.
ATAAAAATAGACACTTACGTATTACCTGACATCGCTTGGAAAAAAAAAGGAAAAAGAAAAAAAAAAATCCTTTTAATTAACACTAGGTTAGGTTAATTGAGGTGAGATCCTAGGAAAGATGTATCGTTTGGAAATACGACGGGGAAAAAACACTTTTCATTTCGAAATGACCAACGATATCATAAATAACGACAAGTACAAGTTACGTTTTAAAAAAAAAAAAAAACACAGAAAATAAATGAATGAAAAGAAAACAGCATAAATCGGTTATAAAACAATGAAACACACACCTGCAAATTAAAAAACGTAAATATGTTCTAGAAAATTAAAAACATAAACTTCTATGTGTTTGTTTTTTTTGAACGATGATTGTATTACCTCATACATTTTTTCGTCAGTCTGCTTTATTGCATTAATACTAACTAGGTCTACACTCAGCACCTAGTGGGAGTGGGATGCGGAAGGGTCAATTCTGAGGACTGTGGGAAGCAGAGGAATGAAGACTAAAAAGAAAATACAAAATATCATGCTCTAATGTTAAATTGGACCAAAAATAAGCACGGAATTTTAAGAAAATCAGTGCATATGTATTTCGAAGGGATTTTCGAGGATTCTTTATTTAGGGATTTGGAGACTAAAAGAAATGTCCCTAACCCTAAATAAGCAATTTACCAAATTTTAAGGAAATGTCCCCGCCCAGCTGTTTTACCGTCAAGACGCACACACACAGATAAAGTGAAAAATACTCGAGTGGAATATTAACACTTGGTTCTCAATCGGTAATAAACCTTTTTTGCCTTTTTCTATCGTCTGCATGACTACTATTTTTTCATTATATCCTTAAAGAGAAGTTCATTATAAGACAACCAACAATTCCGTGCAGATTAATAGAGAATGGCAAGAGCTGAGACCCTTTGGTCTCCCTACCACCCACCTACCTTTCCTCTGATGTAAGAGACTCTTGAGGTCTCGTCTTGAGGAACAAGTGCTAATTGAAATCTCATCTCATAACCTCTTACAATTTCCAATTAATTTTTATCGTTCGTCAACGCCATAATTCCAAGGAAGGAAATTGTTTCCGATATTCACAATGGAACCCTTCTTATCTAATCTAGTTCAATTCGATGAACATTGGTTCACAACACTTAATCAGAATCGTGCAAGTCGATCCAATGGGATTTGATTTTTTTTAAAGATTTTTTTTTTAATGCGAGACTGGAGTGTTTTTCTGAAGCCACGCTTTGGAGGCACAACAATTGCCGAGATCGATCCAACACTCGAATAACAGTGTTAATGCAGTGGTTCTTCAACGTTGCTGCCGCGTAATTCCTTTTGTTTTTTACGATACGTTCTCACCCTTTATCTCTTATTAACAATCGCTTTAGAGTATGTCACTGTGCTATGACTGGAAAACGACTAAAATATTTGTTTATTTATGTTTGAAATAACAAGTACACAGTAAGTGGACCGTTTAAGCGGTGTCGTGACAACCTACGTCACAGTTCAAGGAGCCCGTTGCTGTGGTCCGTTGCTAGGGCTTTAGTATTGGGAACAAGTTACAGTCAAGCCCGTGTTTATTGTGGTTTTTCTTTTGAGAAAAAGACCCAAAAAAATAAAAAATAAAAAATCAGAACGCATTTTTAAAACTTCAAGAAAGCCCACCTTAGGGTTTTTCCCCCTTGTTTTTAAGGTTCGGACTACCGTAGGCCACATTGCACCTGATGTCGAGCGCTTGTGATTGGTTCATTCAAAGTCACTCTTCAAGACAAAGCACTGACGTGCTGAAACTCATTTCAGAAGTATGATTACAGAAGAATAAATAATTTTGTTGGCGAATATAAAAATTACTTATTCTTCAACAATCCAGGAAATTTTTGAAAGGTGCCCGTTGCTTTGACTGTGCACCACAGGCGTCTCAGCATATGCAATGGTGCCTAGAACGTAGCGCATGGAGCGGCGAATGGCATGACGAATCCCGCTTCTGTCTGCAGCACCATGATGTCGCAACGAAATAGTGTGTTATGCAATATGCGTCGCATACCGATCTGACACTTGGCGTTAGGGTATGGGGAGCCATTGGATTCCACTCCCGATCGCGCCTAGTACGCATTCCCGATACTTTGAACAGCCACCGTTACGTCTCTGAGGTGTGGAGCCAATTGCTGTTCCTTATCTTCATGGCCTGCCTCGGGCCAACAGGGCAATGCGAGACCGTATGAGGCACGCAACGTCCAACAATTTCTAGATAAACAGCTTGTGCAATTGCTTCCGTGGCCCGCGCGTTCACCGGATCCGTCGTCTACTGAACACGTCTGATCCATCTTTGCACAACGACTGGCACACCACAGACCACCCGCGGCTACAGAAGATGAACTTTTTTTAAATTAAAATTTACCTGTAATTCTGTAAATGGCAGAAACACTTTTTTTCAGTTACCATCCCCAGATGGAAAAAATAAATTTTTCCACTACTGTAATTCATTTAAAATAGTAATTATCTCCTCCAAAACGCACCAATTTCAGGTGTGTAATTCTTAACATTCTATCCCTTATTTGACGTTAAATTTTAGTAAGACGAGGTATGGTCAAGTTTTTGCTGTTAAGTGTCCCACTACAGGCCTATGGACACTTAGGGTCGTGGAAGGTAAGGCTCCCGGCGCTTCATGACCAACGGGACTAGTTGAGGTCGGGTGGTCAGCCCAACGCCCGCCCGCCTTTAACTCCCGGGAAAGAAAGTCTGTTCTGTACATAACATTTTTTCTTATAAATATTCGTTGAATATCATTTTTATTGTATTATAACAACTGAGCAAAGTGGTAAAAAGCAATTATTGCAGAATTAATGTAGATCTTATGTATAACTTCCAGTACAATGAATCAGCAAATTAAATAAGTATTTAAATAAATTGATTGATCACCGAGATTTGAGATCAATCATGTGAGATCTATTTAAGTTACTGAAAAATCGTAATTAAAATCAAAATCACGAATAATTTACATTATTTTCTTTTTTAAAAAACTTCCATAGTAAAACACTTGTAATTCTAAGAAAACATTGTTTTTGAGGAAGAAGTTCTTACTCCTTAATTTATAATTTTCGTTATATTTACATTCAGATATAATTCAGCAGATTTCGAATTCGCTGAAAATAAGATCTTTATATCCATAGGGTGCGGATACGTAACATTAAGAAGCAATGAATTCAGAGCAGGATTAAAAAAAAAAAGGCAAAAAAGTAGTTGCATGGTGTACACGAACCAAAGCGAATCCGTACAAGTTTCGTTTTCGACCATTTCTAGTGAGAAAGAAAGTAACTACAGCCTAGAAGTCGTATTTCTCTACAAGTCATAAAGGTTCCAATAAAGTTCGACTCACCTGTTTACACCCCTTAGGATACGTATATCGAAAATTCGTCGATTGGATATAGTTTAGATTTTGACAAAGAACACTCATATCAAATTTCGTGTTTCAACTAAAGGAGATTTCAGAGATATGCGTACCCGTCAAGAATGTTTGCCCTTCCCCTTCCAGTTTTCACCCAAGTCCGGATCCGGGTTTTCGCTGTTTTCATTGGCCCTGCTTTCGAAACACATGATTGATGTCGCGATTTGTCCCATTTCATTTTGTTTTGCATATATTCTATTAGCAATTTATATAACTGGAACGTAATTTTATGTAGTCCACATTCTGAGAAAAACAGAACGATGATGCTGAAATCGAGAGTGCATATCTTTTTAATGGTATTACAGTTATTTTTCAATTAAAACGTCAGTTCTCTCACTTATTCATCTTTTTTTTTTTTTTTTTTTTTTTTTTGTACAGTTCAGATTTGATTTCCAAAACAAATTTTAGATAAAAATGGAAAGAAAGTAAGAACTTAGCTTCCAATGTTAGCTGGTTTTTCTACTGTCTTGACAAGCGCTATCCACTATCTTAAAACTCAAATTAAAACAAATCAATTAAAAAACACAGACCACGCTTAGATTTTAGTGAAGTACTTACATTTTGTATTTATTATTTTTTGCATTCTAAAAACAAATCTTTCCAAATTTTCAATGACTGTGAAATCTTATGTTGTCTAATACTGCATTTACATTTCAGTGAGCACTGAATCAATCGAGTTGATTTGTTGAACGTCTTTCTAATATATTCAACAACATTTTCACGTTTTCACTTAAGATACAGTACTTAATAAAACTTGTATTGAAATGCTACAAGCGAATTAACATACTGTCAGGCAAATTTCTTTTTTTTTTCTGTTTTTAAAAAAACAAAAATATTATGTAAAAAAAAAAAAACCTATTGATAAAAACAAGACACGACAAATGTTAAGGGTACTTTCATCGAAATATTTTTTCAGCAGTAATTCCAATACTGTAGAAATCAGGTCATAAAAGACAGAGAACGTAAAGTTATTTATGTATATTTATAGAACGTTAAAGATGATTTTCAAGACACAAATCACAAATATAATTTTACGTGCACTGTTCATTGTTTACTCCACCGATGCACCTGGTTAATTTGCAAAACGTTCCTTTAATGCAAAACATTTAATAGAATACGACTATAGTTTCTGGCACAACTGAGTGTTATTATCAAGTTATAATAAATGTTTTGTATTAAAGGAACTTTTTGCAAATTAACCAGGTGCATCGGCTATCATTAGTGCAGTAGATGATTTTCAAGAGTTAGTGTGAACCATCGTTGTCGTGATGCGTTCTTAGATCTGCATCCTGAACTTGCTTTAATTCGAAATACACATCAGAATTTTATTAAACAACAGCGCGTGAACTATAGACTCCCGAATTTCCATAGACTATTGCTAAATTAAAAGTCACTTATGTTTGCTGTCTTTAAATAGGACGCCACGACATTGCATAGTGCCAATTAAAATTTAATTGTTATTAAGATCCAACGGATAGAAACTATGTAAAAATTGTTCAAAGAAATCTGAATTAGACCGTAGACTTAACAATAAAAAAAAAAAAGGAATACTCGTAGGTCGAAACAAACACACTTCTGCCTTGGTAGACAGAAAGCAACTTCAATGAGGTTATCATTCTGTCTGGAGCTGCAGTGGGTATTCTAACCCCGCTCCCCATTGCACACAGAAGATTCGAAACGGCAATTTTTTTCGGGATATAGACATATAATTTTGATGGGCAATCCGAATCTGAAGTTTGTTTACATTTAACAGGGAAAAAAGGTGAGCAGCTGATCAACAGAATGCAAGCAAGACCGGACGCCTCTTAAACTTATACACTTTGCTATCGGGAGGACGGGGGAACCCTCAAAGAAAAATAGTTCCTCCTTCCAATCAAGAAAAAAAAAATTCCATGAACGTTTTAATAATAAAATGCCAATCACCTTAAGTTATTTATTTTAATAATAGTTTCCATCCGCTGCATCGCTACAGCCACCATCCCTCAGGTGTTTTTCTCTTCTCCGCTGAAACGGAAAAATCTATAACGAAACTAATTTGATTTTATTTTGGTATTTTTTTTTTCCTTCGGCATCTTCCCAATAAAGGTCCTTTTTTTTTAGTGGAAAAAGTCATTCATGCATTATCTCTTTACCAAGCGAATTCCTAAGATCTGAAATTTATTGAACTGGAGGTTTTCATCGTGCCTATTTTTTAAAAAAAAAATACTATTTTTAATATTATTACTGGAAACAAAAGGGAAAAAAAAAATACCACTATTTAAGCTTATAGAAAGCTAAATACGCGAAGACCATCGGAAAAAGATTCAGGGAAGCCAATGCCCAAATTTACCCAATCACTGGTTAAATCCAACACATGTTGCAATGATGTTTCAAATGTATTAAAGGTCCACAGTTTCTTTATCCTCACAGAAGCTGGCCGTAGCGCTTAAAAAATTTGCTCTAAATGTTTCTAACATCCCTTAAAAACAACCACCGGAAACATAGAAAGAATCAGAGCAAAACAGTTGTAGAATGCAAAGGAGAATGGGCAGAACTCTGTATAGCGATAAGATATGTGTATAAGGAAAGATCTCCATCAATAGAACATTTTTTATCATTACAACTTGTTTCAATTATTAGTCCGTTAGGAATTATAAATGTCTAGATATGACGTTTGAGTCATTGATTGTAATGAGTATGGGTGGCAGAGAAGTCAACCACCTACTACAGGCGAGGGGGAGCTTGGCTGTGGGTGGTTGGCTTCCCTGCAACTCACACTCACCAAATCAATGACTCAAACGTCATATCTAGACGCATAAAAATCCAAACGGACTAATAATTGTGACGAGTTGTAATAATAACATGTAAGGAGATCTTTCTATAGGTATATATCTTTATCACTATAGAGGGTGGGGAAAATTCATTTTGTAAAATTCCTTTAAATGTATATGTATTTTTACAAACATCATCAGACACTGAACAGGCAAAACTCAAAGTTGGGCCTTCGAGCCTCGCAAAGCAAAGAATTTCAATCAATCTTTTGCAATTTAGAATAGTGTAGAATAAAAGAATAAAATTAACTTATATTACTAAACTATATAAAGCCAGACAGTGATGTGGAATTTGAAAAAAAAAAAAGCCAATGTAAAAACCATATCACTGTTACTGTGAAGATACGGCCAATTTATCGTCACGTCATCAGCGGCGTAAGTGGAAATTAAAATAACTAAAATTTAGAAATTTAAGTTAATATTACTAATATTTAAAAACTGAATAAAAAAGAGCAAATTCTTAGAATAATGCGTTTTTGTTTTCTAAATTGTTTCTAAATTTTGAATTTATTTTAATTTCCAGTTATACCGCTGATGACGTGAGGATAAATTGGTCGTTTCTTGACAGAAATAGTGATATTTTTTGTATTGGCTTGTTTTCAAATTCCACAGCACTGTCCGGCTAGCTATACATGTATCTCACAGTCGAACATCAATTAGAAACTAATTGAAGGCCAAGATTAGTTCTGTTAATCCAATACTGAGGATAACGAAATATACTTTTATATAAAACAAAGTGTGATTAGGACTATTATTAAACTACTGTACCCAAAAGTCGTTCTAATGTATTTTTTAAAAAAGTAATGACAAGAAATTATTTTAAGTCAGTATTAGTACAAATTAATTACTATGATTATGCTACTTACATTTTTGAATAAATAATCAGAAAAGAATACCTTAAAGTTTCTCGAATAATATTTCAACAAAACAAATAGTGTACTAAACTACTAAGCTAGTGACACTAGCTTTTTTTTTTTGGAGGGGAAGGGGGGGGGGGGGGGGGCTGCGATACTTCGAATAATAGACATTTTGCAGGAACCGTGCCACATGACTGTTGCTGCCATTGGTCGCAATTTTGGAAGCTTGTTCAGGATCACTTCGAAGGTGATGACGAAGGGTTATGCTCTGCAAACAAATTTAAATAATGGGCAAAAAGAATATAAAATGCTGGATGAAATAATGTGTACAGATATGCGGAAAATACTCACCTTTATTCCTTCCCAGGAAGACCACACGAAGAAGAGAAACGGAAGCAGTGGATTTCGGCAGTACGACAAACATTGCAAAAAAGTTTGTTTTGCAATATCGAGATTTGAAGTCAAAATTGAAAAAGGATTCCTTCACTATCTTTGCTAACACATCATAAATTAATCACGGTCTCTTGCAATATATTTCATACCATTTATTATGCAGGACAAAATTGTTTTGCCTTAATTGAGGTTCTTAGGTCGAATGCATAAATAAGATATTAAAACGGGTTGATATCTATTATTAGTTTACAGCGGTGCTTAGAAGGAAGGTTCTTGAAAACGTTGCGTAGGGAATAAATATATTAAAATTACTATACTTAAAAATTACGGTTCCATAGTTTACTTAGCAATCATTGATTCATATTAGGTTGGCATGGCGAAGTTGTCATTAAGAAGCGAAAAAAATGTGTGCTTACATACATTTCTAACAACGGATCATTGATGTACCGATGGGAAGTTACCTCCCCCCCCCCCACACACTGCATCCGAACATGCTAAAAGTCTAAGCTTTGGACTTGTTTTTTTTTTTTTTTTATGTTTGGAAAGCACTTCGTTTTGTTTGTCCCCCATCCGCAAAAGAACACGAACGTTTTTAATTTTTAATCCCTCCTATTCCAAATTCTTAGGTACGCTTATGTAATGAATAATTAGTCGTAAGAATTTTTACCGCAACAATTGCCGGCATTTTTAGATTCCCAAAACTGAATTAAGGTTAGAGTTTTAAGAATGACATTCTTACAACAGGCCACAGAAATGGTTTTCGAAGGCTTTGGCAGTTTTTTTGTTATGTGGACGTTGGAGCTGATATTAGAAAAATATTTGAAAAAAAATGTTAGCTTCTACAGTAAGATACTCTTGTATTTATTTTTTTCTTACTAAAAATTTAATTTAAACATTTAAAAATCTTGTAATATTTGTTAGCACTTATATTTATTTTTTAGGTGTTTGTTTTGTCGTGTTAACAGGTTGCCTTCATCACAGTAATATTCCTTTTTTTATTTATAATTATTTCGTATTATATGTATTAAGTACGAAGCGATCTGTTATAAAGTAATCTTAATTATTTGTTACTGCGAAAAGAACTTCACATTCAATTTCTTCCTAATACTTATCTTCTTTTTCAGTTAACAGATTTTAGTTAATTTCAAAGACCATAAAGTCACAGAGGAAAAAAAAAGGTATGTAATCAAAAAGGAAAAGTTCGAAAAATAGTTCCGAGATCGCCATGTTTGATGACGCGAAAAAATAACACCAAGAGTGGGGTGCCGTTATCTAGGCTATTACCCTCACATTTACCTATGGATTCTAATACCCTGGTTTCACGGGAGAAATAGTCGATTTAGAAAACTGGTTCAGTCCTGTGACGTATGTTTGTGACGCATCCGAAACGAGTAATCGTATCTTGAGTGAATTCACGAGAGAAGAAGAAAAACCAGTTTTTTGCAATGTATCCTGGGATCGAGTTGTCTTGCAATGCATCCTGGGACTGTGCTAAACCAAAATGGCGCCAACCAGCAAAATTATTGTTTCGCAGCAAGGGCAAAAATAAATGTTTGTTTTTATGTTTAAGTTTATGATATTGCAGCTCCAGAGGCTCGAAAATATCAATTTTTAATTTCATATTAAATTATCAATTTTGTTCTTGATTTTCTCGCAGGTTTTCTCTATCTTGTACGATTCATTTAATTCTATCTTCATTTTTTCATAAATTCGACGATTTCGCTTCATTCGCCTCAGATCATCAATATTTTCTCGACACATTTTCAGTAAAATTATAGTTTCACCTTCACTCCATTCTGTATGTTGTTGTCGTTGAGGCGTGGTGGGACCGATGCGATGGCTGCCATGTTGGAAACGACTTTTCTCGATAGACCGACTTGCCACAACTCGGACAACCCTACCGACTTCCGCCCTGGCTGGTCACGTGGGGCTTAAAAACGAGAAAATGCGAAGAATCGAGTTTTTAGTAGTTCCGTGAAACCAGGGTATTAGTGAACTCTTAAAGAAAGGTTAAAATCTTTGACGAGTAACCATAGACTGAAAAGTTGTATGTGAAGATAAGAATTGTAAAGAGAACAAGAGTATATCTTAACTATTTATATATTTTAAATTATATTTAACGTTCTAAGTGATTTGGTTATCTCTTTATTGACTCTGCTTTCGAAACAAATGTTAAGTCAATAGAGATTAGGCATCAACATCCTTAACCACAGATAGCGATTAGTAAACCAATCACAATGCTTCGCAACGGCTTCTGATACGTACAAGAAAATATAATTGATTTTGCTTTAATTTCCTTATTACAAATTTGATTGTTGCTATGATTATTGTAGAGCTGTATTACAAATGTGATTGTTGGGCATGCAAAAAACGCAATTGTTGCTAATGATAATTTAATGATATTTTAATGAAACTTGTCCACAGACAGACATTTTTCCTTGTTCTAATAGATACAATATATATATTAGATTTTTCCAAGATGTCTTCCAGGATTTTTCCTAAATACTACAAACATAACCAGAATAAATCTCAAGAAAAATATATCGACTGATTGATTCCGTATCACGTATTTGGCTTTTATTAATTTAATGGAAAAAAAATCGTTCTTAATGAAATCAAAAAATGCTTTTCTAAAGATTTTCTTTTATACGCTGCATTTTTCAAGTTTTCTACGAGACGTAAGATGGATTTCTAAGATAAAGAGGGGAGATCCATTAAACCATTTCATTCCCTTTAACGGCGATCGCTGCCAATTTCTTTTCAGAGTCGTGCCAGTGAAAAAAATACACAGCTTACTTTTTTTTTTTTTTTCTTTTTCTTTTACCGATAACGGATTTGATTTCTTTGTTATTTTTCTTCCAAAAATTTGCGTCGCTTCTTGATCAGCGATGTCAATGAATACTACATACCTAACAAAGACACTCTTTGTGAGATCGCGGTAACAAATGAATTTTACTTAGCACTGTTTACTGTTGAGGCAATGTAATGAAAAGAAAGCAGAACGCCATCTAACGCTGGTCCACGGAAACAAACACTCGCCGTCTGCATCCAAGGCAACAACAAAGATGTGTGCGCGTATCATTTTGTGGCAGACCCAAGGATTTTTACTTGCACGCTGCCGTAGACGCCCGAACAATGACAGAATAACAATGAGATCGGCCTATACCAGGCGCCCACATCGTCGAGTTTTACAGCAAGGGTGTATTGGATTACTGCTTTTGCAAATGTCAAAAATGATGAGATAATAATCAAAAAGTCTGTAAAAAAACGCCTACGAATGAAACTGAATAGTTAAAACTTCAAAAAAACTGCTTCAGAAATGAAATAAAAAAAAAAATATCAGAAATAATGATAAAAAAACGGCCGTTCCCCATTCCCTCTGATGATAAACTCAAAGGCATAAATGTGAAATATTTAGAAATAACGATAAAAAAAAATCGATACAGAACGCCAACAGTTCGAGTGTAATGAACTGATAGTGATTTTGGAGAACTATGATTTCATATTTTTTTTCTTTCTTCATTGTAATTTTAAAATTTATTGTTTAAGTATACCTAGAATTAAAATGAGTGTCAATCCAAACCAATAACGACAAGTAAAAGAGTTCATTAAGTTGTGACTCTTTATAGAAAAGATAGACCTACTAATGGCAATGGAATGACTGAAGTTTCAAAGCTTATATTTTAAGACCAGCTACGATCAGCACAAGTACGTCACAGTCACATCAAATGGCAAAAACACTCAGTAATCTCTTTAAAACCGTGGTTCCCAAACTGCAAGAAACTATCGAACAGGAGATATGCGAAGTAATTTATTCAAAGATTATTATCGTTGATAAACGGTGATTCTTTAGTAAATTAATCGTTGTTTCACGAAAAAGGATTAATAAACTATCCTGTTCTCTCAATAAGTCACAGTAAAACAGAGCAGCAAAATGCAAACATTCATTTCTTAAAACGGTGTCTCTTACATGACCTCCTACGCAATTAGAAGAGTTTCTTTCCATTTTCTTATTATAAAAAGACTGAACATTGAAATAGAGTAACTTTCATTAGTAAATTACGTTAGATTAAATTTGAAGTGAAAAACAATACAATTGTGCTGTGAATAATGAAAAAGACGTTCACAATACTACATTTTCAATGACCACAAACAAAATAATAAAAAAAACAAATGAAAAGTTTTAGCTGTGTTTCGAAATCCTACATAGATACTATTTAAGAAATATTTCAATGGTTCTTACAGATTAAAAAGATACTTTTCTCGTGATAAAAAATGAATAACCTCCCGATATACACACAACCTTATTTATGATATTCGTTCCATTCAGAGAAGTTGCCAAGCAGTTTAAGGCACTCTCCTTCCTAAATGGAAGCGTTCCAAATCATCTTAATCAATCCCTGCGCTAACAAAGACTTCAATTCTTAGTTGCTCCCATGGGGCGTCTCTTTCCTGAGACTGAAGGACTCACGAGTACAAATCAAAATACTCAAATCTAGAAAACTAAAGAAGAACTAACCAGTTCAGCCATTATTCATTCCATCACTGTCTCTCACTGTTATTTGTACATCACGCCATCTGGTGAGAATTCTCTCGACGATTAATCAACTTATATAATTGGCTAAGTTCGTCTGTCTGTCCGTAACTCGATATAATTTTTAATGAAATTTGGCATACTTACTCAGTTTTTTACGCTGATTTTGAAACTCAAAACCATTTTTGCCATAGAAGCTTCGTTCACAAGTTAGCGCAGTATTTAGATTATACAAAGGTCTGTCTGTAACTCGATATAATTAAAATACCACTGCACCGATTTTAATTAAATTTGGCATACTTACTCAGTTTTTTACGCTGATTTTGAAACTCAAAACCATTTTTGCCGTAGAAGCTTCGTTCACAAGTTAGCGCAGTATTTAGATTACACAAAGGTGAGTTTGGTTGCTACAATCATTAATAGGAAACAATATGACATCTACATTATTTAATATTGTAATGGAACAATGGATTATTATTAAATTACTTGAAGAAAGATAATTAAAAAATCTACAAATTGTCAGAAAATTAAAGCAAAATAAGCTGTCTGTAACTCAAATAATTAAGCTATTAAGATAGATCCAACGGTTCTCAATGATACCATTGAATCAAGGGTACTCAAATTGGATGAAAATATTAGTTCATTATGCCATTCCATGTTGTTTCCATGAAATTTTATCCTTGGGAACTGCCCTCGACAACTGAAATTCTAACAAAACATACGTTCAAAACCAAATAATTTTGTTACCACTGCATCCATTTTAATCAAATTTGGCATACTTACTCAGTTGTTTACGCTGATTTCGAAACTCAAAACCATTTTGCCGTAGAAGCTTCGTTCATAAGTTAGCGCATATTTGTTAGTTGATAATAAAATGATTTTTCAGATTTTTTTATGTCTGTCGTCCGACAGGCTTTGCTGCTAGTTTTTAATAATTAACTCGAACCTGAATACTATTGCCGTGGAAGTCATTTATCTTCTAAAATAACAGCACAACCAAATTTTGTAGCTTTTTTTTTTTTTTAGATTTAGGAAAGCCAGTCCTAATAGTTAACCCATCGAAAAATATACAACGATAGTGTTCAGACAATCAAATTGAGATAAAATTCTCACAGCTAAAATCTCTGAGTAAACAATAAGATAAGAATAATGGATAACGAGTTCTATGATAATGTATTCACAGATCGTTAGAATCAACTGGGACTGTTTATAATCACGTTGATTATATTAAGCCCATAAAACCAGAAATTCAACTTCCCTCGCATTCTACAGTGTCACAACTAAGTGCTACTCTTCTCTTTCTTCAATGTCTGTCACCTGGTGATATTCTCAAATAACTTTACACTCTTCCGTTTCAAATGATGAAATTCGCTAATAGTTTGTCTTGTTTTAATTTACTGGACGAACGGTGCATCGTCTGTAATCGTCTGGGCACCAGGAACCACTTAAGATTCCGTCACGCTAATACTTTTATCTATAACACAACAAAATAATATTAATTAATAAACAAATGTTAAGCCGAAATCACATAATTTCTTATTTACTAAGTACGATCTCCGATCTCGGAGGTAAAAATTCTATGCAACTGCATAGTGTTCCCATCATGGCGAATCCCTAAAATTATCCGTAGAATATCCAGGAGAATAGATACTGAGGTTGTTTTCCGCTGCCTTCCTCAGGAAGCCGTTATGAAATGGCTTCAGACCTGAAGGGAAAGATGAAGAAGCGAACAAACACAGGAAAAGAAATTGAAACATCCATGCCGGCGCCGGGATTCGAAACCAGGTTCCGATACATCTGCCTCCGCCTTGACCACTAGGCAATGTCGGAACGGTATCACATAATTACAGGGGAAAAAATAAAATTAATAAATAGTACTGCTTCAGAGGACAGTTGCACTCACGAATACTGAGGGGAAAAGGTTTTCTCTCGGTGGTGGCATCCTCATTATAAACATTGTCGTATTTATACATCTTTTTGCTAAGTCTCCATCCATCTACTACCAGGGCTCGAGAAATAAGACTTATCTAATTAAAAGTAATTAAATCGTCCACTATAACGGCCTCCAACCAAAAAAAAAATTCCACCCTTGCTGCTTCACTTTATTCACTAGTCTCCTAAATAGACCAACATTTTCGGTAACCCTATTTTAAGAATCTAGGATAAATTGAAACAACGCCTTCTTATTTCTCTACATTCCAATTTATTCCGCGATTAGTGCCTTTCACACTAAAGAATCTGATTGATTTTTATTTTCGTAACATCGCAGAATGACAGTTCAAAGCAATCTCTACTTGAAATAAAGAGCCAAGTTACATTTATTAACGTAGATAAACCTTCGAAAAGAAATACTGCTGACAATGGGTGAGACCAAATTATTTACAAGTGACATCCTGGAACAGCTGTTTCACGCTCGTTGGCGATCATCAGCAAGGAGAAGTCACCAGTAAATAACAAGGTCTCCGTACTGAGGCTAGTATGAACAATACATCTGAAGCGCAGTGACGAAATACTGTATGTCAACGAATTATATTAATTCTCTAATGTGAAATTAGAGAAAGTCCTTGCAAAATTTTTAACACTAAAAATGTTAAACGCACCAAAACAGAACCTTAAAATAAAAAGAACTGTGACTAACCCTGCAATGAATATCTCGAATTCTCCATCATTGTCGATATCTGTGACAGCAACTCCACAATTATGCTGGGATGGATTACTGTCAGGATCATCTCTGCAAAACAAAGAAAACCAAATATTATTAAAAAATATTTAAACAAACGAGAAAATAATAAACTTATATTATTTATTTTAAGCATATTTATTTTTTTCTTTTTCCAGGAGATCAACTTAAAAAGATCAATCCCATTACCTGAAAATATCACTGTTTGAAAACAGAAATTTGAATATTTATCTAAATTTTTTTTTCCAAATGCTGATCAAGGAATGGAGTGAAAAGGTCTCTTCAATCCATATCTGGCATTTTTATAATTGAAAAAAAAATAGCAGTTGTTTTTCTTTTTTTTTTTTCTTTCCTTAATAGACTTGTATTTCAATGAAGCTGAGGAAAAATGATACCTACAAATCTACAGGTAACCCCCAAACAACACGGTACTTGAAGAACACGAGTTTCGAAGAACACGGATACCTTTCCCCGAATTACACGGTTTCAAACTACACGATTTCGAGTAACTCTTTTGAAAAAGAATAAAATACTTATATTATTTGATATAAAATTACAGTATAGAAATTAAAATTAACGTGTGTAACATAATATTAACAGCAAAATAATAAGGCCAACACACTAGTTTAAAATTCATGATATATTAAAATACATTAAAAATTGCAAGCTTTCTAACCG
>JAFIDM010014012.1:71486374-71517863 GCA_023159025.1 Thereuonema tuberculata
TTTATAACAAAATAATAGCATTTAATTCAAAAGTGCTTAACAGTTTTAACAAGAAGAAAGAATTTAAAGCCTTAAGACCTGATGCTTCTTAAAAATTTCTTTATTTATTTCTTCTTTTTTTTTTTTTTTTAATTTGTGAAAATGAGAGAAAACGAAAAATCTCCCTATTATTTTAAATCGATAATAATCTTTCGAATACAAACAGAATAAAATGTGCACTTTTCTGAAAACTTTGAATTAAATCCGCAATTTTTATTTAAATATTTTAATACTGGGCGAACACGAGGCGATATTTATTGAAAACAATCATGCCCAATTTGATTGCTGGCAACCGTTTGCCCCAATTTGATTTTCCCAAACTGAACAATATTGCCCCAATTTTATTGTCGGTACAAAAGGAACAATATTGCCACAATTTTTATTGTCCAGAAATATTGCTGGTTCGCGAGCGAATCAAATGAACGGATGAAATCACGTGACAATGCTGACGTCGAAGGAGGCGGGACTTTGAACATCGGAAATTCAGTCACTCACGCCGGCCATTTTGAGAAACAAGGCTTAAAATCAGCAAAATGGGTCTGCCCAAAACAG
Source organism: Thereuonema tuberculata (assembly GCA_023159025.1). Lineage (NCBI taxonomy): Eukaryota > Metazoa > Arthropoda > Chilopoda > Scutigeromorpha > Scutigeridae > Thereuonema > Thereuonema tuberculata. The sequence goes on from JAFIDM010014012.1 coordinate 71,486,966, forward strand.
ATAATTCCAACAACAACATTTTGTCATTTGATAATGAAAGAATCGTAATTGATTTCTACAGAGGGACGGCGTTTAATACTATAGCAATTCTGTACGAAAACACGCTCTCTTTAGCTCTCCCTAGTGAGAAGCGCCATAACCATAAATATTCAGGGCAATATTCGTTCAGGAAAAACTCTGTGTTCGCGCTTGATACCGGTTGTCGGCAATCAAATTGGGCCATCTTGTCCCAATAATATTGCCTCAAATTGCTCCGTGTTCGTCTAGCTTAAATCAACTTAATTTTATTCACATGAAAGCGGGGGCTTAAATTAACGGAATATTAAAAGAATTAATGTACACTATTAAGACACGATAGAAATCAATTATTTCGGTTCTGATGTTTCACTATGGAAATTTTTTGTAACGTTCTAGGGCTAATTTCTTGCTAAAGGCTCATAATATATATAAAAAAAATATATAGAAAAGCTATATAGTTATTGTCCTTAAATATGCATTTAAATTTTAGAGAAGATCCATCGGGTGGTTCAAAAGTTAATAGGGGGGGGGACATACACAGATAATTTGATGAGCCTCAATTTCCTAAAAAAAAATAGGGTATGCATTTAATTTAGGAAAAAAACATTGAACTTCTCAGGAGGCAAAGAGGAGTTATTGCGTAAGAAATTTGGCAGCTTAACCCCAGGGAGGTCACGCATGAAATTCCTGAAGCCGCATCGCAATCAAAGTGGAATTGAAGGTAGGATCCTCTGTTGGATATTGATTAGCAGTAATAAAGCTGAAACCTCAGAGCGGAACAAGAGGTTCGTGAACAAAAAAAAGCACCAGCACCCAGAAGCCCAGTCAACCATCTCAACCCCCGGTGCTTTGTCGCAAACAACTGGTTACGAATCGAGTGAAAGGAACGAAAATGAAGGCATTAACGCAGAAATGGGCATATCAGGTTGTACATGATAATAATTGGAAAATAACCGTTATGGATTCCGACCCCAGCTGTTCCGCCGCCCAAACCCTCTGTGTGAAATAGCTAACTGTGAAATTTAAATTTGATGACTTAAATGTTATTGCTAGAGCGTTTGTGGTGGTTCGAGAAATACAAGCAACTGTCACAGTTCGGAAATAGAGTAATCAGGAAACAGCACGCTCTATATATCGCCAATTGAAATCCAACTTCTGATTTGAAAAAGCCTTTAAAATGCTATAAAAACCTGCTCTCCCAAAATTTTTCGAACTTTTTAAAGTTTTTCTTTTAATTTTTTATATTTTTTTTGTTAAAGAACAGCAAAAATAGGATGCAAAACACTGGCTTATCAATAAACAATTCTTTAAGAGGATTAAAAAGCGAATTAATAATTGTTTAGGACGTCAATGGAAATCCAGTTAGACACAAGAAGACAAACAGAACTTAAGCCTATTAAAATTTTTGTCTTACAATTTCAAAAAGACAAAAACTGAATACCTTACATTTATTTTCAAACTGTAATATCTGTTGGATCGAACAGTTCAAAATTTATTTATTTATTTAGTATTGAATGGGATTAATTTTAATATCATTCCGCGCTAACTGTGGATTAGCAAAATGGATTAGCATTCATTATTTAAGACAATGAAGAATTAATATATGAAAATGAAAACAATTCAGCACCTGAATGGAATTGCCTTTCTGATTCAATTACGGGGAGGAACTGGGAAAGGCCGTTTCGTCCTTCAACGGACTCATCAGCCCAGTTCCCAGTCAATGTAAAATATTGTATTAAATGAATTGTTTTCATTTTCATGTCTTTTCACAACACGTTAAATTTATAATTTAAGAATTAATATAAATTGATAGAAATCGATTTTTTTAGATTCCAGTGTTTTTTTACTATGGGACTTGTTGTCGCCTTCTCGCTTTAATTAGGCTACTGGGAAAAGATTTCAAGTAAAAACTTTACATCGTTTCTAATCTACTAAATTTGTAGAAGATATATCCAGACGTTCAAAAGTTATTAGGGCATGGGCAGAAACACACGTACACACGGAGTGAGTGATCTCATGAGCCTAACATCCCTGGAAAAGTAGGATTAGAAAATCTCTATGGAAATGTTTGCTTCAGTTGTTGACTTCTCGGCAAGGACCCAAGGACGAGAAAAATAGAGATAAATAAATCAAATAATACAAATGTTACAAAAGGGAATAAAAAACGCACAACAAATAACAATCACTGAGCTGCAGATACTGGGTGAATCCAACTGAAGACGGATAATAACCCAGAAACAGGCTTGTCTTGGATTCCCGGTGTCAAAATTACCAAAAGCAGCTCAGTGAGATCAAAGTGAGATTAAATACAAATATTATTTTGCCACGATGTCTGCAAGTGCAGACGAAACTAGTAGCATTCTATGTAATTATAGTTTAAACTGTAATATTTTAAATTATCTTATGTGTAATATTTTATTGACTTTAATTTTAATGAACACACGTTAAAACGCCATCACTAATCCGGCATCAGTGGGACCTGTAGGATGCCGGATTATTGAATTTGCCGGAACACAGGGGGTTCGATTAGACCTTTGACCCAACAGCTACGCCACCTCGTTCAATCTTTAAAATACTCCAATTTTTTCCGTCCTTCATTGTTTTCTTTATACACATCTCTGATTCTTTAATTCACTGTTTGCAAAGAATTTGAGGAAATTTTCTTTCTATTTCTTTATGTCGTAAACTATCGTAGAGCATATGGTGTGTAATTGAAACAAGCTTCTCACAGACTCACGGCTGTCGGGTTTTTTTCAGAAGTTCAACCTTATACGTCAATGTATGGCGTTTGCTCTTTACATCACAAACGCGTTCTTTATTGATTGGAACAATGGCCGAGGCTAAATGTGACCGGATTAGTGATGGCCGACCTGTATTGATCGATTAGAGTAAATGTGAGTGGTAGGGAAGCCAAGCACCGCGAAATTTGACAGTTTATTTACGTAGTGCATTCCCGGAAAGGAGAGAATGAGGAACGAACAATGGTGGAAGTAGTGATGGGGAAATAGGAGAACCCCGAGAAAACCTGCCTAGCGCGGATCGTGCATACCACGAAACCGACGTGAAAAATATAGTTGGGCCCATTAAATAAACATGCCAAGTTTCAAGAAGTTTTCAGAGATTCAAACCTTATTAGGGAGGAACACAGACTGATTGATTTTCGGTTTCATTAATGTCAGTTGCGGTTATGCTACGTAGTGAATGTGGGCGGCAGAGAAGGCAAGCACTGCGACCGGAGGTCTATTGTACTATCCCACGTAAATAAGGACAGATGGAGAGAAAGACTGAGAAAGAATGGTGGGAAAAGTGCAGGGGGGAAACGGAAGAACCCAGAGAAAACCTGCCCAGCGTGGATCGTCCACCATCACGAAACCCACGTGAGAACCGAACCCGGTACTCAGAGGTGAGAGGCCGATGCCATAGCGACAAAGCCAACCGCGCGGCCATCAGTTGCAGTTAAAGCAAGTAAAGAAATATTAATTAAAAAAAAACTCAAAAAGTAGTGTAATACTTACAGTTGGATATTATCAGTCCAATAAATATTATCCAATCTCATATGGGATGTATTCAATTCCTTGTAATCAAGGAGTGTTGGTTACAAAAGCATTTTGTATTTTTTTTTTCCTATCTCACAGTTTAAACGATTCGCTTGACGATATACAGAGCGTGTTGTTAAAAAATTAAAATCCGATTTTCTTAATGAAAAGTAATGTGCATTTTTTTTTTTTTTTTTTTGTAGCGTGGCAATTTTAATTAAAGAGCTGAAATTTCTTGCAAGTTTATCATCCTCAGCGTACACTCTAGCCTAAAATTAAAAGTTTCGGTGTTACTTTTAAAATATGCAAGAAAATTTTAATTATGCAAGAGGCTCTTTTTTTGTCTCCCTCAGCTTTTAATGCTGTGCCCTGTTCATTTAGCGAATATTAGGTCAAAGCATTTGACATTTAACAATTGCTGCTCAGCGAGACGAAATACGGTGTGGAAACGAGAGGGAAATCGAAGAACGGTAGCGGTTGAGATTTATTCGTAGTGTCAGTGGAGCATTCCTTTTGACTTCATTCATATTAAATAGATCTTTTATTTAAATTTTTACGCAATTTTAGCTTATAATAGAATTTTTACGAAATTCCTTTTGCATTTTTATTAAAAAAAAAAAAAAATTGAGACATTCACATTGATAATAGTAATGACCAGTATCTTATTCTTGTATTAATAATCGTTAGTTTTAACTAGAGAAGACTTAAAATTAACTAATAGTAGCTTTTCAAACTAATTATCGGCTTTCCAAACCGCAGCAATCCTCTTCCAAACCGGTTGTCAGTTGACAAGTCTCTACTCGTAATCGGTCTTCAAATAAAAGTTGGTCTGCACCAACCACAGTTACATAAAACTTGACTGATAGTCGTTGATAGCAAATCGTGTGGGTTTATTTTAAAAACTTCCACATACCATCCCTACCACAGGAACTCCGGGATCTGCAACGCCAAAATATCACAGCTTGCCATCGCTACAATCACCCCTGATATGCTGGTTCGTGTACAGAGCGAAATGGGATAGATGTGTTTCTTTGTTGCCAGAGGTAGACACATTGAAAATTTGTAAATCATAATTCAGTGAGTGCGTCTTTCATTTTGTAAACATTTCAGAACAATTTATCTATATAGCAATTTATTAATATTTCACAGACTTTGTAAACACTCTGTACTTTTTTTTAATCTGGTATTATTCAGTTATTAGGTCAATTTATGTTCTTAATCTAGAAAGTCTAATCATGAAAAGAAAATTCGCCGTTGTAATTTTCCATTTCTTTTTAGTCTACAGTCCAGGGAAATGAGGCTCCTAAACATGAGGAGTCTGTTTCTGTGAGTGTATAGCTGATACTATTTCAAGCGCTGAAATCTTGAAACTTACCATACACATTTACTGACAAGAGACAATGTAACTTTTATATTTGTTGATTTTTATTTTATTTTATTCTTCATGCAGTTCCTTGCCGAGAAACTATCCCGTGAAGACGACACACATTTCCAAAGAAAAACAAAACAAAAACAGAAAACTTAGAACCCAGACTGTGATTTTCTTACAAATTTTTAACAATGTATATTAAGCCGCTTGTTACCGCTCTTAATGTTTGCGAGTGCTTTAATATAGCAATTAATTGAATTCAGACAACTTAAGTAATGTGGGTGTAACTAAATTTTTCAGAAAATGAAAAATCGGAATTGTTTGTGTTTCACAGGTTTTGTAATTTAAAAATGATTGTATTGTTTCCAAAGACCAAAAAAAAAAAAGAAAAAAAGAAAAGAAAAAGACAAAAAAAAAAAAAAGTAGCAATATCTTTTAAGTGGGTTTTTAACTGTTAATTAAGAACTGAGGTTTTTGACATTGTTCCTTTGTGTGTGCTGGTTCTGCGAAATTGGCCTTTAATGTGTTACTTTAAGCTACAAACCAGGACCCAAAATACACTTATATACACCAAGGTCTTCTAAGTTTTCCATACGGGACTCTTTGATATCAGTTATAAAATACATTTTACCCTTAATTTACTGTTTGACTGCAAGTGTACATTTGAGTACGTTCCTTACTGTTTAATTATATAGTATATATTACAATAGTAATAATAAAAAATAAAGACTTTTTTCTTAATTTAAGGAATTAAATAGTTTTATTTACATTATAGAATAATTAAACAAAACAAACAAATAGTCCTTATAATTATTAGAGCCGTGATTTTGATAAATATTTCTCAGATTATTTTGATTGAAATAATACAATTTTTATTTTGCAAATTTTGATTACTTTTTACTTTAAGAACTTATGCAAATAAGAGCATTTTTAAGAACATAAATAGAATAAATAAAAATAAAGTTATAAATGTTTGCGTACATTCTCATTCCAATGTGGAAATCAATATTTTAATGATAGATCTTACTAAACCCCAGTATAATTACTTCTCTGTACGAGTTCTCCAAAGCTATGTTGGGAAGCCAACATTATTTTTCAACAGGAATTCATGAACTACGTATATAAAAAAAACTTTTTTTTTTTTTTAAACAGACCTATGTCAATAAGTAACAGGTCATCGTGAAAGTCGTGTGCGAATATGCGGAGAAACAATCGACGGGATCCGGTATTTTTTTCTTCGGCTGCGCATTTCATTTTCCACGTCCGAAGCCTTTTAGATATGGATGATATTTATAAAAAATGTGAATAATATAAAAATAATAATAGCAGGACATAGGTACATTAAAGATGTGAAGAATTTTAAAAAAATCGAAAATCCTGTTCCCTTCTACTTTGATGTGCAGAAATATAGGAATTAGTTAAGATGCTTTGCGACAGATGTCACTGAGAATACATGGAAGTAGTAATCTATAACCCACGATTTTCATCTTTTTTTTTTCAATTGTCATGTAGATATGTCGTAACTCGATTGGATTGAATTGGATGTAATTCAGAATTAGCTTTTTTTATTTATTTGGAGAATCGGCCGCAAGAAAGTTTGATTTTTTGTATCTCTCTAAAAAACTTTTGAATCGCTTGATGTGTCTTCTTGAAACCTGGCTTGCACATTTAAGGACGATCTAATTTTTATATTTTAAATATTCTTCGGATGGCTTCTGATCTAGAAATTAGCCCAAGAAGGTTACAAAAGATCTCATAGAACCGAAACAACGGATTTCCATCTGGTCTTACCAAAAAAAGAAAAAAAAAAGGATGTTAACGCTTAAACTCCTAGTTGAGATTAAATGTGATTAATTGAAAAATATAAATAAGTAATACGGATTTTATTTATAATTATCAGTCATATTATTATTTTTTTTTTATTTTTTTGAAATGAATAAATCTTTAGTTTGTATTAAGCATGTATTACAATTACAAACCAAAACGTCTCTGATGCTATTATTATTATTTTCATGATTAAAAAAAAAAAGGCAAGATAATTTTTAAAGAAATAGGCTTTAAGTTTGTTCAGTTACCTCTTGTATTGCTTAATCCAATAAAAATAAATTTAGTGAAACTTGTCTTTCAGAAAACAACAACATATATTTTGCTTACAAGCAGTGGCGGATTTAGCACTTGAGAGGCCCTAAGCGCAATTCAATTTTGAGGCCCCCTCTAAATATTTTTACTACCCCTACACAGTGGCGTACCAACGCCTTTGGGGGCCCGGGGCGGGAGTTCCATTATTCCACAACCAAAAAAAAAAAAAAAAAGGAAATAAGCTGGCTGGTGGGGACCCCTAAGCTTGCTTTTACAACCAAAAAAAAAGGAAATCTTGCTTTTACAACCAAAAAAAAAAAAATAAGCTGGCTGGTGGGTCCCCCTAGGCTTCCTTTTACAACCAAAAAATTTTGAGAGCTAAATTTTGAGGTCCCCTTGATTTATGAGGCCCGTGGCGCGCGCCTCCTGCGCCTATGCGGAAATCCGCCACTGCTTACAAGATCAAATCTGGATTAAGATATACCGTATTTATCGGCGTATAATACGCACCCTAAATTTAGGAAGGAATTTTGAGTATAAAAAAACTTACATTTAAAATATAAAGTATTATATGCGTACAACGTGCAGGTAGAATCTCAGCCCTAAGTTTTAGGGAAAAAAAGTGTGTGCTGCACGCCGATAAATGCGGTATTTAATTTCTCAACTGATAGCGCCGTAATTACATGCTTGCTAAGTCGCTCTTTTTACGAAACTTGTTATGAAATACACTACAACCTCGTTTATCCGGATCAGATTTGAAGATATTTTTTTTTTTATTTAATGTTCACATAATTTTTAACTATGATCGCAAGAACGTAACTATAAGTATATTCGCTTTTTATTTTGATTAAATGTACAGTTCCTGAATAGATTGTACAATAAATTATGGTAATAAAATGCTTTTTGTCGAGTTTAAGAAAGCTTTACTAGAGTAATTTTGTTACAAACCATAGTTTTTATCGTAATAAACGGTAAGTCTGTTATTTTAAGGATTTGTTTTGCTTATTACCCAATATTATCCGGATAGCCTTTGGTACCAGTTAGTCCTGATAAACGAGGTTGTAGTGTACTTCGAAATTCGCAAACGTTTGATTTAAACAAAGGTTTGGCAATTTCAGTTCTACATTGATCATAAATAAGAAGAAACTACTATTGTACGGAAATACAGTAGAGCCCCGATTATCCGCGAGTGCCGCGAAAAAATTTTTTAATTACATACCTCAAAAAAAAAACCCAATTTGTATATATATATTTTATTACATTTATTTATGTGGAATGTTGATGCTTAATATTAAGACTTACAGAAGAGAGGAAATTAGAAAGAAGTATGGTGTAAGTACTTATAAATTGATTATAAAACAATTTTAATCAAGCCAGCAACAAGGATAGTACAATAGGCCCTACAGTATGAAGGTCAAAAATTACTGACAGATTTATTGTGCATCGTAATCCTATAGGCCTTCTTGGAATTTGTGGATGAGTGGAAGGCTCTTGCTCTTTTGTTTTGTAGAGCAAAAGTTTCTGCTGTACTGTACATATTTTAAAAGTTTTATATATTATGTTTTTTGTACAATAAAACATAGTTTCCATACTGAATTTTTTTTTTCGTGTTTACACCTCATTTTTAGTCTTTTTTCGGGCTATCCGCGATTTTCGTTATCCGCGAAGCCCTTGCCACCCAATCCGCGGATAATCGGGGCTCTACTGTACTGTAATGGATTAATAAATTGTACTTGAATATATTATTAATACTGATTAAATCTACATGGCCAGTATAAAGACACTGAAATGATTATTATATATATAAAAAAACGATACCCTATCTCTTAGGAAACTGAAATAGGTTTCGGCAGTGATATAATACTAAAAATAAGATTCTACTGATTTGGTACATATCACCCGATAGTTTAGAGGAGGCAGAAATAAAAAAAAATAACTACAATTTTTATTAAATCCTAATATTCACTATTATTCTAAACTTATTTATCTTAGGAAGCTAAAATTTTATGGTAGATTACAATTTGCCATTGACATTGGGAGAATATGTTCCTACGGGATCTCAAGCCAACGTAAGAGCAAAAGAGCTGTTGTCATGATATAAATAAAGACTCATCACGTAGAGAAGCTGAAGTTTAACTTTGAAGCTACTATGAGTTTTTCTTTCCTTGCGGATATTCGATTGTTGACACTCTCCCAACAACACCTTATTTTTTGAATTACTTTTTGCTTGTTGAAATGCATTCGAAATGTCGCCTAAAATTTATCGAATTCATAAAAGTTCCAGACGGCACATGGCATTAAAAGACTTCTGTTCTCCCTCGGCATTTCTATTTTTTTTTTTATCCTCGTGCTGGCTAATTGGATTTTGGTTGTAGGTGTCGCGACAGCCAATTGGCTGCTCTATCATTCGGAACGTTCCCCTAATATAGAACAACAACGCCGTTTTGGCTGTTTTCCATCCACTTGGAGATCGAGGAGTTCCTCGTCGGAGCCTGTCAGAGTCCTTTAGCAGCAACTTGACTAAAATATTAATTCTCTTGAATACGAGGGGTCTGCGGACGTTTGGTTCTGGGCCAATTCGGAAACCTAATCGCTCCGTCCATTTTGGCGCCAAGGAGCCCCCGCCGCTATCTGGCCCAAGAAAAGAAGACATATTTCAAGGCGGCGGGGGTGTCACCAAGGACCTCGGAAGAGCGTGTTTCATAGTGGAACGGTCGCCGAATATGCTGAGCCTCTCGCTTTAGCTATCTTTAAAGTCATCTTTACTGCTTTTGCAGATTTGGGTCGACAGTTGTACGGGAGGAGAAATGAGGGTTGTACTGTGCATCCATCTGAGACACTAAAGGTCCCTTTTTTTTTTTTTGTCGAAGATGTAATTCGTCTTTGTTGTTCTACCTCTATAAAACTTCACGACTAGACTCAACAATTACAGCTTCTGATGCCGTAACTTTCTATATGTTATTGAATTTCTGCAAACTTGTTACTTATATAAAGTCGTATCTCCTGACTATAGCTATTCTTAAATTCCTATACTATGATTGGCGGAAACAAATTCAAAATGCTGATCATACGAGGCTTCGTAGTTTGAGAATATTACGCCAGGCGTCACCATCTCACTTGTGGGAAAACAAAGACCTGTGTTATAAAATATAAAAGAAAACTCCGACGATCTGATAAACATCTTCTTAAATTCACACGATATTTCGATTCTCTAAACGAGAATCTTCTTCGGGTTTATATTTGAGGAAAAGAAAAAACTTTCTTCTTCTTTTCTAATCGTTAAGAATACAAATTTTAAAAACTTACAAATATTAAATAATCAATTCTTTTGATTTTTGAATAATCTTTTTCAATCTTGTGTTTTTCAAAAATTTCACGGTATTTCAAAAATGTGGAATTTGTTTTACTTCCGTGAATATTTCACGGGTCTTCCTAGTCTCTATTAATATTATTATTTACGACAAAGAAAAAATTCTACACAGCCTCCATGTAGCAGACTTTTATCATAATTCAACTTGAATAAATTAGTTACAAACCTCATCTATTTTGGAAGTCTCCAATAAATATGTTCCATAAAATTCATAACAAACTTTATATGATTTGAAATTTTGATAAAAATTGAAATGATATAGAAATGTCATTCGTTATTATATTAAAAAAATGTTATGAAATTTAAGTAAATAATATTAACGTAGCAATTTCAAAAACATTCCTTAATTTTTAATATATATTAGATTTTTTTATATTTTTTTTGGCGTGTATAAATATTATTAATATCCTGGATTTGATATTCTCAAATTCTTTGCTCACCTTTAGACTACTGTTAAAATGTTAATTTTATATCTTTTCCTATTTTTTTTTCTAATTTTGATTTGTTAGAATTTGCTTAACGATATCTTGCTGAATAAGTAATACGAGGAGCTACAATTTGGGGTCATTTGTTTCTTAAATCACAAAAATCCGAAAATTACCACCTAAAGCTGTCCCACAACAGCTCTTACCATAAATGAGCGTGATCACATGATACGTGACGTCAGTATGGGCGTGAATCTTAAATGGTTCATTAAAAATAAAAACAAATTCGATTCTCTTCCTCTGATCCGATAAAAAAGTTAACAAAACATTAATTCAAGACGAAATAACATCTGCTATAAGCTTTGCATTGGGACTATTTTGTTTGGTGGAATTATACAATGTAGTGTTTGAAGTCCTGCAAGTCCTTCGTGAAATGAAATATTGGTTTCGAATGAAATATTTAACCTCTTGTGGACCACAGAATGATGCAGCACTTGTCTCAACAAAGGAGACAAGTAACGGATGACTTTCTTGATTGATAGGTGCAATAAAAATCCCAAAAATCTAAAAAAAATTTTTGCGAAATCCTATTGCGTTAAGAGATTACAAACATTCTAATTAAGTTCGTTAAAAATTACAATTATATTAAATCATATTATTTTTTACTTCTTACGTGTTTCAATTTTTTGAGGCAGATTATTAAACTTTTTATATCTTTGTTTATAAACGCGTAGTTCATCGTTCGTGCTTCTAACCTACTTGAACTACCAAAGTGAGGCTAATCAAATCAATCAGTCTGTGTGTGTGTTTTTGTAGCCTAACTTTTGAACCGCTAGATGGTTCTTCTTGAAATATGGCATGAATGTTTACGGATAGGAGATTTTTGTAAATTTCTGCCTGTGGGGTCCTTGTTGAGAAGCTGGCACGTGAAGGTGACGAAATTCACCGCAGAAAATTGATTAGAAGCGAAACATTGATATTGAATGCTGCTTTTAGTAATCCACCAACTTGCGCCCGCTTTGATGTGACTAAAATGAATCAGATTTACGAAACTTTAAGTAACAAATGTGGATTTAGTTATTTTGTTTTCAAATAAAGGAAATTTGTGTTATATTCAGCAGAGGTTCAAATAGTTCCTGAAAAAACTCGATATCTACTTTCCGTAAAAATCTTGCGGTTTGGCTAAAGTATTGAAAGTTATATAAACGCAAGTCTCTTTTTTTTTTTTCTTTCAGGAAATAAATAAGTATCTACTTTTGCATTCAGCAAATATTATAATTAAAACAACAAAAACAAAAAACCGCAGTACATACTTAAGCTGTCTCAATCCAATTAATTTTAATCAGATTTTAGATCACAGTTTTAGTAGGAGTAATAAGCGGTATTAATATTCTTTGTTTAAGACACTTATAGAAATCTATTGTTTCGATCCTAATACTTTTCAATAAGAATTTCTATAACCCTCTCGCAGTCATTTTGTTTTTGTTTTTTTTGACAAGGACCCATACGATGAATTTCAAAACTCAGAAGATAAACAAAGCATGCACATTTAAAGATAAGAACTTCTCTTATCCTTAAATGTGCATGCGAAATTTTAAGAAAGTTTATGCAGTGGTTCAAAAGTTGTACGGGAGGAGCACAGACACGCACTAACTACAATCCTCGCAGCGGTTCTTGAGTCCTCTGGAAAATTATCATCGACTACTTTCGCCACTGTTAATGCTGCCCGTTATGCTGATGAAAACCCATTGTTTCGTTGACGAATAATTTCGTTAACAGAATTGAAATTCTTTTGTTTGCATTACTTTGTACCTATCACGTGATTTTTGTACCAACTGGGAAAATCTCGAAGTGATTTCTCAATTTCAATTTCTTCTACATCATAACAAGTCTTTCTTTGTAACCCGTACGAGGTAGAACGACTAGTTCTTATTACAAAGAAAAAAGCGTATTTGCAAAACTGTATATCTGAAGTGAGAATGGCGCTTTTGTTATTATCTTGATCATCCACAAAATATTTACTGTCGGTATACTTTTTTCCATAATTTTTTTTTTCGATTTCATTGCTGAAGTTCAATAATCCATGTTTTTTTTTTCATATACGCAGATAATCCATTATAGATTATCCACTGTTAAAAGAAAACAAAAAAACTGATAGTTAAACTGACAAAAACTAAAATTGTAATGTAGTTAGAAACTATCTAAAAAGAAAGAAGATAATTGTCAAGATTCTTACGTTTGTCAGAAACACTTCACCGCTATAAAGCATTTTAATGTTTTAAAAAAAATTAAGCCGAGTGCCTTAAAAGAAATAGTTCTTATATAGTATACTTCCTTATTTATTTTAATTGAAGTTCAATTTGATTGTTGAGTAAACCTAATTTTGAAATTTCTTTTGTCTTTTTTTTTTTCGTTTTCATCTTGCTTGATCTTTAGTTCAGTAAGCGTCGTGTCTCTTTAAGATATCATCTCAATTCAATTTTGATACCCGCATGGAAGAGAAGCTTCTCGAAGGGGATATTGTGGTTTTGGTCCACGTTTACAAATCCATTAATATGCATCGTAGAGAAGTAAATCTTCTTCCTTGATTGGCTTTGGGCTATGTTTTTAAGAAGAACTACCTACGGTGGTAACTCTTTAAATTATTTTGAACAATCTGGCATCTTTGAGAATTTTATTTTATCTATTACAATTATTTAACGTGCGTAAATTAATTAAACGTGGTCGATGACTTGCAGGCAAGTCGAAACGTTGTGTTCCTTTTATCTTTTGTATTTTTCAAAAACTTTTTAAAATATTTGTGCGTTCGGCCTAAATTTTAACCATTTTTATTTTATCTATTTCATTAAGATTTAAGCAGATTTTAAGTTATCTTACGTTCTCAATGATTTTGAAATAAAATGGGTCCACAAGGAAAGTATTTAAGGGCACAACTACAAAACAATAGAAAAACTAAATGCCATTAAACGAGAATTGAATTATCTACCAAGCATTCAGAAGCGATTAGAGAGTGTTCGTCTAAAAAGCATGAGCGCAACGACAGAGGAAACAATGCTCATCTAATTAAATTTTCACGTGGGCAGTTTTATTACAAGAAAAAGCAGGCAGATCAGTAAGAGTTACAACTATTTCTGTTCGCAATACATTGAGAATCCATTAAGGCCGCTTTACATGTACCATTTCACAGGCCATATGCGCATCATCATCGCGCCATGGCGAGGTGGAAAGCACATTGCCCCACTTAGAGCGTGTTCTAAATTCAAAGAGATGGCGCGCCATCGCTAAGGAGCCATCTGACATTAGCGCTCCTGGTGAAGAATTGTAGAACTTGAAGTCCAATCGATTTGTATCTATTTATTCGATATTACCGATTACAAAAATGATATGCACGTATGGAGGTCATCTTTTCCTTATGTTTTCGTGGATGCTTTCAGAAAACGCCACATTATTAATCAAAATCATTACAGAATTTTTGCCTGAAAATTTGAATCGACGAGCGATTGAAATCTCGATAAACGATATCGTGGTTGGTCGAGATTTAACGAGAAATATCGAAACTGAAAACAAAAAATACAAAAAGATGAAAAAACTGAATACTTCCTATTTTAATTAGTTAAAAACATCTTTGCCTATTCGATGCATTGAATAAATGATTTTTATATAAATCAATGCTATTTTTTTCGTAAATAAAACGTAGGTATGATGACAATTGAGAAGTATAAATTTTCCGTGTGATGGAAGGCGATATGGAACGTGTAAGACAAGAGTTTTAAAGCTTTCTTTTCACTGGCAATCTACTCTGAGATTGCCTGCGTTATGGCCTGTTGAAATGGCACGTCTAAAGCGGCCTTTACAGCAGTGAGTCGTAGGGAAAGATTAACTTCCTGTCCTAATTACGCAGTAGGAGGTACACTACTGATCATCCACTTCTCGAAGACTTAGAATTCGTCCTGTTCCAAATTCGCGTAGCTGGCGGTACAGTTGGAGAATCGTTGTCATTCTGTGTACACGCTTTTACTCTTTGAACTCGCAGATCGAATCTGGAAGTCTTTTATGGGGGGTTCCGTCTTTTTTTAAATTTGTGGCAGGAGAGTTTTCGATTTCAGCAGCAAACACTACAAATGAATTGCTCACGTATCTAATCATTTGATTATCTCTGCACAATTCAACACGCATTTCCAGTTCTGGATATTGCATTTTCAATGTTATATGTTGTATATTCTTACACTTTCTTATATCAGTGATGTAGTTTTATTTCTAAGGTTATTACCATCATTGATCCTTGTGATAGAAGATGATGTATTTAATCATCTCTACATCTCTATAAAGTGTGGTTCTTATTGAATTTCTGAAAACTGTCGAGTGATTTTTTTTTATTCTGCTTTAAATATAATTTGTAAGCCATATTGAAATTGTGTAACGGTGGTTCTAGATTAAAAAAGGAATGCTTTATGCTGGTGTTGTATACTAGATTTACATTAATAATAACACTGCGCGATCTCGGTTTTGTAAATAATAAAGAATTCGCGACGAACTGTGTTTACATTGGTCGCCATAGAAACTGTATCTTAAACAACAACTCACATCAAATTTTGTTTGCACTTGTTGCTATGGAAACTGCTTCTTAAGCAACAACTTTTAAAGACGTGTTTTTCTTTTGCCAATTAAAAACCTTAATCGGAAGAGAACGATTTTAGCATAGAAGAAGTTAGTACGAACACACACACACACATTTATCGATTTATTGTTTAGGAAATTTGAAATTTATTAGATTCCGACAAAATCCTTTCTGTTATTCTATACTTACAAGGAACTTCAATGGAGTTGGAGGCATTGCAAAAAGCAGAGAGATAGAACATAAGTTTGAAATCAACATCAGACAGTGGTAATTTTTAGATTTTTTTTTTTGTTCTACGAAACATACAAAACAATATTAATAATGTAAATGAACCCAGCAGTGACTGAATTTCTAAGCTTATTAAGAGGATTCCCAAGAAGCATACATATCTACATGCTTTTTTAACACTGATTAATGTAAGTTATTAATAGTTATATTTTTAGCGAAATTAATATTTTAAACTTCTTAAAATAGCAGTTATTAAGTTAAAACTCAGGATAACGACTTATTGTTCATAATCCGATATTAATAAAATGAAGAACAATTTTTCTAAAACTGCATTTCAGCATATGTAAAGGAACCAATTGCGGATCAACTCGTTTACCGTCTTAATTATCACACTTATCAACAGATGGCTCAGATATATAGAATCCCGATCCCTTCATGACCCTCGTTTTGGTATTATAGTTTGTTTGGAGTTTCAAGTGGAGCCATCCTGTGAATTTGTTAAATAATTTGTCAGAATTTCAAAAGAAAATTAAGGGGAGTTAGCCTGAAAGTTATTTGTAGTTATTCTAGAATGGATATACGTTAGAATTAATGGATGTATGATCGTACAAGGTTTAATATAACCGGGAAAAAATAAAACATAAGTGTTTTCTGCCTCTGGTCATGTTTACGGGAAAATCTGCAGCCTTTTGTTCTGGCGGAAATTCAGCCAAATTCGGTTCGTGGTGTCCAATTGTGGATCAAACGTCACAATACAAATGAATTGTGAAAATGCAGTAAATATATTTTTATCGAACTGAGGTAATACAATGTCAATTATAAGAGCTTAATAAAGGAATAAATGCAAAAATGAAAATTATTTAGCTATTTCTCATGGTGAAAACCAAGTTTATGCTTAGGCCGTTCCACAATTGGTGCCTTTACTCTATAAAATATTTATATTTTTTTTCCATTCCTAGAATAGATTTGACAGGTGTGCTAATAATTGTTACCTTAATTCGTTTTATTTCATCCTTGGCACTGTATTATTGTTGTCAGAAGTCAGAGTCTACATATATCGAAATCGATGCGGGAAGATAGTTATGGGAATTTAAAAGAAATAACTCATTTAAAAATCTATGTACTTTTTATGGTAAAAGACAAGAAAACATGAAATGTCGTTTATTTGTAAGGCCTTTTGAAATCTGAATGTATCAGGAACCTCTTAGGTAGAACTAGTACAAAGATTTCGTAATGTCACTCTCAAATGGAGACGCTAGGCTATTGCAAGGTGGGAGAGTTTCACTGAGGCTGGAGATGAATATTTCGATCATTGCTGTTTACTGTAAAATAATAAGCCTTTTGTTTCGTTTTTTTCATGATTTGTTTTCTTTAAAGTTCCATACCAATTATATAAAATGAAAGAAACAGTGTAATAACATATCAGTTATATCTCAGAATTACGTACCCTAGACTTTTACATTGGAAATCATACTCTGATGTTACGGTGTTAACTCCCGAGTTACGTACAGTTTGCGGCTGTTTCCGCTACTGGTGCTCGCATCGCATTACCACTACAGTATTATGTAGGTTTCATTCATCAGACTGTTTTCAAAGACGGTTTTCATTTCGCGTCTATGCGTTTGACTTCGTCTCTTTGTGATTAAATTGATATTAAAGTGTTTGTAACTTTTATTTTAGTGTTTTCTTGTAATTAAAATAGTAATTAAGTTAATAACAGCACACAAAATTGAAAGCAAAAGAAAGGCTATTACGTTCATTCGCATCTCGTTGTGTTATTCTCCAAGATGCAGTTTGAGTTCCACGATCGCAGTGCATTGCGTACTTTGAAAGATGAAAAACTATTGCTTCGACTTACGGATGCTCTCCAGATTCTAAAGTGCCGTAAATTCAGGTATGGCTACAAATACAGTATTTCCTACAGAGATTAAAACAAAAGTGGCAGGAAAACTGAAGTGTTTACAATTGCGATTTCTGTATTGTAAAACGGACGATTTATGTAAATTATATATTGTAAATACGAACAATTTGTGTATTATTTGAAAGTACTGTAATCATCTTTTAGATTCGATATTGTAAAGACGGACGGTTTATGTAACAATTCAGTTGAGGAAGAAGAAAGAGATTTCTTGTCCTCAGTTAATCACTTGAAGAAAGTTTTATGTTAAAGAAAATGAAATATCGTTGTTGTGTTTAAAGAAGACATTTTAGCAGATTTGTGTACCTCATGATTAATAAAGAACTATAAATAAGAAACTATAAATATTATATCAGGAACAAAGTGAAATGAGAAGTAATTAGGATTCGTTATATGTACATAATGAATTTTATATAGAATATCAGGAGAACTTTCGGAGATAAGGCACATAAATTATTAAAAGACCATCAAAATTGCATGAAAGACCTGGCAAAATGAGAATCACACGAAAGCTTTTTGAAAAGTTCAAATTTCTACGTTATAAACCAAAACCATTGAATTTAAAATCCATACCGTTAATGATAGACCATAATGTTGCTCATAGAATAATAGAAGATACTCAATAGGAAGTATTAGAAAACCAAATCAAAGCCACAAAATGTAAAGTATGGGCTTTGCAAAATAAAGAATTGAGGATTAATAAAGGAATGAATAATATTATATTTTCCCACAGACAATATGAGGAATTTATGAAAATGGAGTCAAGAAAATATCATGAGACAGTTTTATCGCTACAATTTCCAAAAATATACTTTAACCTTAAAATTGCTTAATACTTCATTGTAATTGTCTAAATATACTTTATCCATTGTTAATTTGCTTTGTAGTCTGTCATTAAGTTTAAAATGGTTTCCCTTGAGATGCAAATGAGTTGAAAAGACGGAAACTGAAGTACATCGAAAACATCCAAGGAAAGGAAGTAGCCCAACTTCTGCTTCGTCTATATTCAATACAATGATTATAATAAAATAATATAAGCAAATTTCCATGCAAATTCTCAAGGAGCTACTTAAAATGAAAATAATTTAAATTGGAGCTGCCCTAAGTTGCCTTCATTAAAGTATTTTACATGGTATTTGTTATTGACCCATTACCACTATATTTAACCATTTCTGAAAAAGAAAGAAAAAGATTCTTAATGGCTGCTTTACACGCTCAAAACTTGCCAGTTGTAGCTTGGTGGAAATGCGGTCGCTTTACATGGGCGAGCGGCAAATCGCGTTTTGCTCTCGTTGAGATCGCGATTAAAACTGCCGGTCGCCGAAGCGACAAACAGAATAATTTTGCAGTTTAGTTCTGCTAATAATTATCAACTCATTTCATGGCAGAGTTCAAGAAAAAGGAAAAAAAAGATCCCGGAGGAGGAGAATGTGGTGAATGAAGTCATGGATTGAAACCCCGTGCAAAGAATATCCAGATTTCAACGTGAAGTTAACACTGTCATAGTTTTTAAATAATTTTTTCTCGCCCCCAAGAGCCCTGATATCGACTTCTAATATTTGCCTGAATTTAGAGCTAATTGTATTTTTAGAGCAAGTGGGAGTGTTTCGAGCCATTTGCCGGTTTGAAGCAAGTTTTCGAGAGCGTGTAAAGCAGCCATAACAGTTGTAATGCATATCTGGTAAAGTTATCTGTTAAAGATAGATATACCATAAACCAAAGCTCTGTTAACAAGTAAATTGTCTAGATTTTTATTAATTTTAAAATATGGTTGTATTCAAATAGTGAAAATCATTTTATTATTATCTTGATAGCGAAACATTGTAAGAAGCTGAGTGAAGTAGATAAAGCGAATAGAAGCAACGGCGTGACAAATATTTTTAAACCTATAACAATCTTCTAGACCTAATTTGGAAATTAAATTCTAAAGCAGTTTGAAATTTAGGAACAACAGCAGTTGCCTATCCAGGTTTTAAACTATGTCTATTGAATGGAAATGTTAAAGTTGTTTTTTCCATATAGTTTTAGTATTAGCTCATGTCGTAACTTATTTGGATTTATAGTGGAGTCCCGATTATCCGAGTTAATGCGGACCAAGACTAACTCGGATAACCGAAAAACTCGGTTAAAGCGAAATTGTAAATAAAATAAATCGTGTAGGTTTAAATGTATATTTTAACAAATACAAAAGTTATACAGATACACCATATACAATTCACATTGAAAGAGTTCTTTTACTTAAAAAAGTCCTTAATTGTTGTTTGTTTTTTGCGTTTTTCTGCAGCAACATTGTGCCATTTTTGCCACAAGATTGCTGGTGTCGCTTCTTCTTGTTGTTCTATATATTCAAAAGCACTTTCGATAGCTTTTAGTTCATCTGTATGGGAGATTTTCATATTTCGATTTTCATCGTCACTGTCTTCATTATCATCGCTAGATTCATTTTCCTTATTGACGATCATTTCATCTGTAATGTCTTGTTGTTCGTCAGCGTTTATCCAGTCACGTATATCCTCTTCGTTGATTGGTGAGATCAAGTTCAGAATTTTTTTCGGTAGTTTTAAAAATGAAAAATGTAGAACCAAAAAAAAAAAAAAAAAAAAATCTAGAAATGTTTGATAGCTCGGTTAAAGCGGAAACTCGGATAATCGGGGTTTTACTGTAGTTGGACTTAGTGGGGAAAAAATATGTTCCTGAGATTGAAATCTTGAGCGAAAGATTTTGAGACCGATTTCCCTGAGAATCCATTCGATTTCCACTTGCTGATTAATTAGCTTCAAACATGGATCAATTTGGAAGAAATCATAAGTTAATTGATATCTTGTGGGATGACGGAGACCTATGCAGGATACATTGCTTAAATGGTTTGCAATTTTCTTCAATTAAACACCGGTGACCTGTGATTGGATTGAAATGTTGATAAAATATATACAGATATATCGAAATGGAAGCAGTGAATAGAAGTTACATTGCAAGAAAGTTTCTTTTTAATTACGATTTCAAAACTGAGAGGTTTCCCAGAAAATCCAACACCCCTTTACCCTTTTATTTACGTGGAACATTTAGAATTAACGAGGTGCTTGTTGAGAACAGGGCCGTCCCGAAGGTGGGGTGAGAGCGGCGGCGCCCCGGGCGTCGCGACTAGGGGAGCGCCATGAAGTAGGATTTTTTTAAATTATAAAATAGTTTTTTTTTACGTAATGAAAATTTTTAAGGTAAGATGTTGAATGTCTGAAACTGAAGGTACTATCTAGCATAAAGTCTTGGCACAAAGTCATTGTTGCATTATTGATGGGTGGGGGAGCGCCGTGAGACGTCTCGCCCCGGGCGCCTGCAGCCTCAGGAACGGCCCTGATTGGGAGCATCCAAGTTGTGGTACTTCTTTTGCTAATTAAATATAAGAAAATACATTAAATTCGAGGCTACATTATCATTAAAACTGCCTAAATAAGTTGGTTTAAATCCTAAAATGAAGCAGCATGCATTTTCATCATCCAGCAACAATAAACATGAAACACACTCTACAGCGACAGTTTCAAAGTCTGAAACACCTGCAAAACAAAACAAACAAAAGAAGCTATAATTCTCACTTCCACTTTTTCTATAAGGATTTTGTTGCATTCCCTTTCAGATTTCTCGTAGGAGGTACAGCTAATTTCATTCCTTTTTCAGATTTCTGCAGACTGAAAACCAGAAGGGCCTATATTTGATATCCTTATGCGAAAATTACCTTATGAATCAGCTTCAGAAATATTTGAAATGTGTTATTTGGAAGAATGGAATAACATTCCTCCGCATGAAGAAATTATTCCCTTCGTAGTTCTTCGATCAGATCCTCTATTAGTAAAAATGGAATTAATCGAGATTAACTAATTAATTTCTTTTTGGATTTACTGAAAGAGCAATAATTTTATTTTTTTTTCTAAAAGCAAAACTATAGTAATCCACAACGAATAATCATTACGGTAATTATTTTGTTTTTGCGTATTATATTTTTTCGCTTTCTGCCTCTTCGCTTTTTTTTTTCTACTTTTATGAAATCAATTCTTGTAATCAATTCAGTTTTCAATGACTTTTTTTTTAAAATTCTTCTTTAAAATTTTTTCTCATAGAATTGGAAAAAACTTTAAAATTAGTTTTTTTTTTTCTTTTTTCTACTATTGATTTTTTATTTTTTATTTTGGAATCAGACATCTCTGACGATGTCCGTTTTTTTTCTCTCTCTGCAGACCTGTTAAGGAGCTGGGGTCCGTCATGTTTAGGGATTTAGCAGAACAGGTATTCAGGCAAGTAATTCAAGTTGATTTTTTTTTTTTTTTTTTTTTTTTTTTTTTTTTACAGAATATTTTTTTTTGCACATACTTTGACCATTTTATAAAAAAAAGATTAAAATTAAAAAAAAAAAAATCTTCTATAAATAAAGAAGCGAATACGTAGATAATTTTCCTTGTAAATGATTTTTTAATTAGTTCGGTATTGGATTTTGCTAAATCGCTTTATTATTGCATTTGAAACCACTGAAGAAAAGCTATTAATGACGTCATGTGCTTATAGATTGATGTTTCCAGGATGTAACAGCGCCATCTATTGCTAAGATTAGTAACTGAATCTTATAAACATTGCGAAAACATTCTGATTTTTGTATTTTTTAAAGTTACGATTATATTTTTATGTTATTATTATTATTTAAATAATTTTGTAATAACTTGGCTGTGTAATGTCGATGTAGAATTTCTGATATTAATTCATTTCCAGTTCCACGTGCAGACTTCGTTGCAGATATTTTACTTCCGTTGAATTCAATCTTTGGCTGAAGCTTCGAATGAATGATATCAAGCGTTGGGTGTCATTCTCATGAATAATTTCATTGTTAGTGGCTCTAACACTATACGAGTCAAAGTCGTTCATATCCATCACTGGCTTTACACGAAGCGGCGGGTGGATCAGCGGTTCGTGATTCTCCCTTCGCGAACAATTTTCTTGCCGTATTTTAGAGACAATCTTAATCCGTTGTCGAAACGAACTTTTACTGAATAACTGGAAACGGCCATTCTGAAGCTTTTTTCAGTGTAAATTTCGATTCTGCTGGCGACATTTTCGGGAAGATTAAAAAAAAAATAATGATCAAAAGCATCATGGCAGGGCATTAATACATGTACTTTAATGAATAATTTGTTCATTGGCGGGCACATGCTTCTTAAGTGTTTTTCAATCCCATTCATTCTTTTTAAGTTTTATAAAGAAATAAATCGTTGATTACATTTTGGTATTCTTTTGGAAAACAGAGTTTAATATGAAAACTAGCGATTTTATTACATGGAATTGTATTTAGGTTATACTTCCCCGTTGAGCTTTTTTTTTATTATTTCTACAATGATTTAAATTTTTTTATTTAAAACATTAAACAAAAAAAAAGCTCAACGGGGAAGTTACTAATTGCATAGCATGAAAATTAAACTTATTTTTAATTTTAATAAATGAATAAATTTCAGTAAATGGTGAAGGCTTAAGGAAAAGAAAGGAGTATTGAAAGCACTTGGTTAGGCTGAAATTCAAGAGCAAATAAATAGATCGGAAGGAACAATTACAATCGAATCTTCCGAGGCACAGCCTGGTGCTCCTGTAACATTTTGTGAAATAAATGTACTGCTTCGGATTACTTTTGTTCTGTAATTCTAAAACGATTAAGAAAAAGAAATTGGATGGTGTTGTGCATCATTTGACCAAGCCGCCAAAATTTGATTTTGAGATATTCGCATAAACGCAAAAGCTTTTATAGTAATTAAAAAATAGTTTAACGTGCGGATTAAACTTCAGATAAAGTAAAAATTGGAACACGCGCATATTAACATTAAAACATTTACTAAACAAATAAAATACACGATCGATTTCATTCAGCAACCGCTAACTGTCTTCAGGCGTACAAATAAAAAGAAACACTCCAACATAAATCCGTTAAATAAACAAATTGACCTTTGATTATTTAGTTTGTTTATGTAACGGATTTATATTGGAGTGTTTTTTATCCCACTGTACGCCTGAAGAAAGTTAGCGGTTACAAATTGAAATCGATCGTGCATTTTAATTTATTTGTTTAGTACATGTTTTAATCTTTATAAGTGCATGCTTCAATTTTTAATTTATATGAAGCTTATATTTTTTATTAACTTTAAAAATAAAGCCATACACCTGACTAAGTGAGACAAAAATTAATTTATACAAAATAAAATATAATAAACACGACGTTTCGCCGTCGAGAAACGGCCTCTTCAAGTGAGAAACACTTGAATAAACAAACTAAATAATCAAAGATCAATTTGTTTATTGCAATTATATAATACAGAACACGTAAAGTTCTGTTTTATATAAGCTTACGTATTACTTCACATTTATTTTGGAAGGAAGTGTTATATATCAAAATGAAGATATTTTCACAGCACAATTCTGATCATTATCAAAATTAATAATATCCTTCAAAGATCGTTAGTCACATGACGCTAATCTTATTCGTATAACGATTAGCCGATTGGAGTTTATTCAAAATTAATTTTCTGCAGAATTATGTAGAGATAGCAAGCACGAACAATTTTTTATAAAAAGTTTACACCTTGCGTTAGTAAATGCAGCAATAATCTAACCAAAAAAAAAATAAATAAATTGGCGCTTGGTCAAAGGAGGCATAACACCATCCAATTGTTCATTAAATGGCTAGATACGTAGGCATTTAGCACCTCTGGATACTTTTTCAAGATGGCGGGAATGACTGATGAAATAATAGCAATTCCCGATTTAGACGTTTAATGGATGTTCAAATTTATGATTTTTTTTATAGAGAAATAACCTAGGAAGAATGTGAACTCTACATCCTAACCGAATTTCTAATTTCTTATCTAACTAAAGTGACCAAATGATAGCAATTAGAAGAACATATGAAATAGGATGTAATGGGTAACCGGAGACAGTCCGAGGTAAATTGAAAAGAATGCTAATAGAAAATAAAATAGCACCTCCAAACTAAAAGAAAACACACAAAAAATATGTAACAAAAAATAAATAAAGGAATTCAAGTGACAGCATCTGCCAGTCAATGAATTTTGTAAAGGCTTTACAGTTCAAAAAAAAAAAAAAAAAACCCCGCTTAAATACGAATAAATAGTATTCTAAATGATCTCCGTAGCGAGACCTTAAAATTGATTACTGGTGACTACTCCCAGCTGATGAGTGGCAATTAAGCGAGAAACAGTTGTTCTGGGATATCACTTAGTAAATACTTGGCCTCATACCTTATTGGTACAGGTATGTTATTTTTTCGTGAAGTATTACAGTCTGTACAATAACTACAGAATATAGTAATCCACTAACAATAATGTAAGAACAGATTAAAAATAATGAAAAGCAAATTTAACGTCCGTAATTATTCATGAATAGAGAAAATCACAAACGGACAACAAATATGCCTTTGCACATTGAGCCAACATCAACGGAAATTCTGAACAGCTGGTTTCATCCTTATTAGGAATCATCAGCAGAATATACCCTTGATGTTTGGCTCAGTTGCGCGAAAGCTTTACCTAAAAGCATTCTCGATCCCGGGAATGGGCCGTCGAGATAAAAAAAAAAATTCAAATAAAAAAATAATCCTGTGAAATCCACAGTATTAAACCCTTGTCCTTTTACTGAAAGGCACTAAGGAATTTAATTACAAAAAGACAACATCATAAGTTCAATGAAAAGAAAATTTAACGTCCGTAATTATTTGCTTTTTTCTTTCCCTCCCTGAATTTTCAATTGTAAAATAATTCGTATAATTTTTTTTTATCGAGAGAAAATTTTATTTCATTTTGAATGTAAATTTATTTTTACAATTTTACAGCTAGCGTTTCGTTTAGGAAAAAAAGCCTTGCAGCCATAGTTAATGTAACTCTCGATTTATTAGCTATTTAAATAGCTACAGTTGAGTAGTATATTTATGTATGGAGTTGACGTATATATTTGTCCCTCACGAAAAATTGGAAGACGTTTACTAAATTTTTGTATTTTATTAATAAAATCGCTGCAAATATGTCTGATGTAACAAGTAAAAACGATCTCAAATTCTACTAAAAGAAATACAGTATACTCTCGATATCTCGAAGTCGAAGGGACGTTACAAAAAATTCGAGATAGCGAGTTTTCGAAAAAACAAGGTCATAACCAAAACATAAAAATTCACGTAAAAACACAAGATGCGGAATAATATTCTAAAAATTAGAGTCTCGATAGATGAGAATAAGTATAAATGTGTAATAATAGTCAGTTGGCAATAGGTCTCAATATAGCAATGATAATTTTAATTTTTAAAAGTAGTCGAAAATAATTACATTAAATTGAAAAGAATTCGTAAAATACAATGAACTTACATTGCTAGAATTTCTTAATAAATACCTCTATTTGCTTCGACACAACTGAATGGTGATTTTTCCGGAAAAATTCATTTTTTACTTCGAAAAATATTCGACATAACAAGGTTTTGAGTGAAAACTCTTCGATATAAGAACATTAGATGAATATGTAATGTCAAGGGGAAAAATAATTTTTCGACATTTCAAGGTTTTCGATATCGAAGTTCGACGTATCGAGAGTCTACTGTAATAATAAATAAAGAAATGAATAAGAGTTTTTGTGGTCATTTGTTTAAGTTGGTACATTAGAATTTGTTAAGTTACTTGCGCCGTATACTTTTATCGATTTATTGTTTAAAAAAATGTAAAGCTAGTCGTATGTTATTAACACGCTAAATAAAATTTGCAGAATGATAAATTAGCAGGGAAATATTGCATGATAAGTTTTGTTAATTGGTTAATGCTAATCGTAATTTTAATTAAAAACCGCAATATGTTGCTGGAGCTTGTGTTTTTTTTTGTTCACCACTCCCTTCCCCCCTTCGTCAAATGAACCGATATCAAGTCATTAACTCCATTTTCCCTCGGCTGAAAGGATATCAGAAGAGGTGGTGCTTTGAAAATACGCTTCAGTGATAGCAAATACAAACTGTGGTGCTTTACTTTTGTTTAGCAATGTTTCCCCCGTATCTACGAAACATTTAACTAATATGACAATCTTGATTTCCGTTTTGAGCGAGGAGAAAAGTCATTTGATGCTTTGTTCTGAACAAATTGATTACAGTGATTGTTAGTTTATTTCTGGATTTAATAGCTATTTGGTTTAATCATTTCCTGTCTAATACAACACGGAATTGATTGTTTCTATTTAGTTTTGTATTTTAAGGGATGCTCAAACATAAATTTAAATTAAATTGTTTTGAATGCAATATATATATCTATATAAAAATTTCTACTTTCAAAAGAGAGCTTATCAACCACTATTATTCGAACAATTTATGTTCAGTGAGCAGCCAATAGGAAGACATTTAAATGGAATTAATATAGGGATTTCACGTAATGTAATTGCAGTTCAAACTGTTTGAAACCAATCCCCATCCCTGAAATTATTATTGGAATGATGTTTAAATAAAATTTCATCAAAGGTAATAACGCGATAATACGTAATTACTGTTACTTGTTAGGGTTTTTTAAAGTGCTGGTACTTGAGTATTATTGGTCTTGCTAATGTGGAATCACTGTAGGCCTGCTAGCCAAGTGGTAATGCATTTGACTATGGGCTGAAGAAACCAGGTTCGATCCTCGGGGGAGGTCGGGATTTTTTTTGCCAAGTGAAATCCATTTCCTGACCGGTCCTAAGATACACACTCTTTGTAAAATGGGTACCGGCCTTCTATCCAGAAGGTTAAAGACAGGCAGGCGTCTGCTGGGCATCCGACATCAACCTACTGTCCTCCAAATGAGAGATGGCCCCATGGCCGCCCTGTTTTTGTGAGATCTGCGCATGTATGATCGATTAGTCTGGTCAGGCACTTCCGTCTGATTTTATGACAGGACGCCGCCATTACGGTAAATCGCTTGTTACTTTGCAAAAGAGCATTGTATTTATAAATAATATATATTTATTTATTTATATAAATACTTATTGTTAGCAACTGGTATTGAAAAACGCTAAATAGTCGAGAGAAGTTTTAATTTGGCGTTATCAACATGTCTTTCTCAGTGAAAACAGACGCCATCGTCCATTGTGACAGGAAAACATAATTGATCAGCTACCGGAAGGGCTGCGCAGTTCAAACTTCCGCCGGCCATCTCTCATTTGGAGGACAATAGTCTCGTTGGTCACGGAACGCCGGGAGCTTTATCTCTCGGACCTCAAGAGCCCATATAGACACTTTTTAATAAACTGTGGCTTTATTTTAAGCAAGTACTGATTTATATACTTTAATTACATTACATTTAATTAATAATATAATTAGTACTTATCTAAGTAATACTTACACAGTAACGTTTTGTTTTTATTTGTACGATCCCCTTCATCAGATCTAAGCCACGCTGTAGATAAAAATACCCGATCCCTGGCACTTGTGTGAGGATGCGTTTGACATGAGTGAATCATCGATTTAATTATTTTGCTGTCATTTAAGGATGAAATATCAGATAATAAGTTTCATCTTTTACCGTTTTTGATCACTGCTTGGCTTCTTGCCTGACAGACATAATCATTTACGCATTTTAATTAGAGCAAACAATATTGACAGAAATAATGATGTAGGCATTAATGGAGAAATGTCGTTTTCTCAAAACAACATTCAGTGGGCATCGAGAGAACCCTAAGGAGCTCTCCTACGGCGCCTTTGAGGGTCCTGTCAGTTAAAAGTACCTTAAAAAAGAAGGAGCACAAAAGAACAAAACAAAACACAAGACAAACGAGCATCATACGCATTGAAAACCAGGTTGAAAATGAGCGTTTTGATCAAAACATATTAATAACAACGAGTAAGATAGGAATGCAGAAATTTTTTAAGATAATATTGCTTGCCTGACGTCTTATCCAGGCAAAACAGGTATTCTTTTGTTCTGTGTTTTTTTTTTTCAAATGTACTTTTCAGTAGGAACCAACTCAGCTAGTGGCTATTTTAAAACTTCCTTTTATAGTAAACTCACTGTGAACTACTTTTATACAGAATTTCCTACCGATGTTCCCTAGTTGGGAAAAAGGAATATAGTTTTATTTTATCTCTTTAATAATTCTGATAAAGGATATCAAGACTTTAATTTTATATCTTATTATTATTATTATTTTTTTTTATATGTTTTAATAACTAAAATCGCCGACACACAAGTTGAGGATTAAAAAAGTTTATAACACATTAAAAATTGTACATTAAAAACGACCGGTTTCGAATCTGTAACGATTCATTGGCGAGCGAGTACAAATTACATGCGTTATATACATGATGTGGACCAATAGCAAAGAAGCATTGAAGTCAGGAGGGCTGGAACCAAAGGGGAGCCGTTGATATAGTATAGTATAGTTGGTAGAATATAATATAGTACAGTATAGGTATCTACAGTATTGAAAGTTGTCTTAGTTGTACGATTGAAGATAATAAGAGTACTGTCTGTTTGTTTGTTTGATTCAGACGACAGCAGAAAAAATTTATGCACATCAGTTTATAGAATATCTTATAGGGAATAAAAGACTATAAAAGTTTTATTTAATAGTCCCCATAAAACGGTCACGTCTCCAAAGATTGAGCTGAGAATGCATTTATTAAATCAAAAATTTTCATTAAAAGAATTAAAAATTTCAGAAAATAAATTGAAATAATCAGAACTAGTGATTATACAATAAGTATCGTATATTCTCCGTAGTGTTCAAAGAGAACAAATTGGAAATGTATTTGAATTGTGCGAGCAGACGAATTGTAAGGATATTGCATTCCTAAGATGTGCACATTGTTTTAAAAAACGATGTGTAGCGCTTGCGCTTTCGGAAGATAACCGCATTTGTATATGTACAATTAATTGATTTTATTGTTGTGAAACTTGTTTTAAATCGCGTCAAAAATAAACAAAATAAACTTCTGTATCGATTTTGAACATTATAACAGCGAAACGATCTTTAATTTACAAAAAAATAAGCATAAAACAAAACAAAAAAAAATACAAGTTGCAAAAATCAAAACGTCAACAAAAGGGTTCGATCTCGCATCCTTCGTGTTTTTATTATTGTAGATTTGAATAAATTAAGTTCTTCAAATTTACACGTTAAATCACGATACCTATCCAATTTATTTAGGAATACCTTTAAGGATGATGCCACCTGAGTTCCTTCTGATTAAGACTATCTGCAAATGATAATTAGAAAGATATACTTTTGGTGATTCTCAGTCATGTATGTTATGGACCTAAACTTACTTAATCGAGATTCCCTGCTGCTCTGTAGCATGTGTCTCCGTCGATTCTAACTACGTCAGTCGACCTTTCCTCCAATCATCCCCTGAACGCCATATCCCAAAGCGGCTGAAAGAGAAGAAAACAAATATTAATTACTGGAAATTATATTGATATTTTAAAAATTAACTTGAGATAAAATTATAACTTTAAGAAGACAATCAAGAATCTAGAATTTAGAAATGTGAGTGGGAGTGCATTTACAATGAAAACAATGCCCTTAACTGTGCTTACCATAGAAAACGTTGCAATATGGATTCTCTGTGCTTTTTAAATGGGATTCGAAATGTAAGAATCCATTAGTTAATGAATGCTTGAAGGAATGACGCAGGTTGAACTCCTTAACACACACACATCCCCGACGGTTATTGCAAATGCATGGATCGTTCGTCTGCGGTACAAGACGAGATGAAATAGACCTGTCCAAATGGATCATATCCTAATCTGCTCGAAACATACGTGAAAATGTTTCCTGTTAGTGGTTTTCAACACAAAATTTACAGTCAAAGTCCGGGACTTCTAAATGAACTGTTCAAAGTGCTAACTTTAAAGTTCCTTAAAGTTAACGTCAAATATTTTAAATCAAAGATTACTGCATATTTATTTAAATTATCCTCAATATAAAAAGGGTGTCTCAGTATTATAGGCTTTGTTCGTTGTGGTCAAATTTTTCCTTTTTTTTTATTTTTTTATTTTCCTATTTTTATCTTTCGTGATTTCAATTTCATTTCGTTTTTCCTCATTCATTCTTTATACATGTTTGTTCCATTCTAGTCTTCTATTCCAAATCCATTCATTTACAGATTGTTATTTGCGTATTTCATTCATTCTTTTTATGGTCTAATTTTACATTATTTTTATTTTTATTTTTAACAGCATTCATTGAACATTTGGTTTTAGTTTATACTCTGATTTCTCAAATACAGTAAAAACTGGTTTATACATAACCCAGTTGTACGTAGTTCTGGTTTGGGCGTCCTGGCAAAAATTGTATTT
>JAFIDM010014012.1:71517963-71550109 GCA_023159025.1 Thereuonema tuberculata
AAATACAATTTTTGCCAGGACGCCCAAACCAGAACTACGTACAACTGTTACGTATAAACCAGTTTTTACTGTATTTGAGAAATCAGAGTATAAACTAAAACCAAATGTTCAATGAATGCTGTTAATAAGAAAAATAAAAATTAAGTAAAATTGGACCAAAAAAAGAATGAATGGAATGCGCAAATAACAATCTGTAAATGAATGGATTTGGAATAGAAGACTAGAATGGAACAAACATGTATAAAGAATGAATGAGGAAAAAAGAAATGAAATTGACATCACGAAAGATAAAAATAGGAAAAACCAAAAAATAAAAAAAAGAAAGAATTTGACCACAACGAACAAAGTCTGTAATACTGAGACACCCTTCTTATATTGAGGATAATTTAAATAAATATGCAGTAATCTTTGATTTAAAATATTTGACGTTAACTTTATGGAACTTTAAATTTAGCACTTTGACCAGTTCATTTAGAAGTCCCGGACTTTGACTGTAAATTTTGTGTTGAAAACCACTAACAGGAAACATTTTCACGTATGTTTCGAGCAGATTAGGATATGATCCATTTGGACAGATCTATTTCATCTCGTCTTGTACCGCAGACGAACGATCCATGCATTTGCAATAACCGTCGGGGATGTGTGTGTGTTAAGGAGTTCAACCTGCGTCATTCCTTCAAGCATTCATTAACTAATGGATTCTTACATTTCCAATCCCATTTAAAATGCACAGAGAATCCATATTGTAACGTTTTCTATGGTAAGCACAGTTAAGGGCATTGTTTTTATTGTAAGTGCACTCCCACTCACATTTCTAAATTCTTGATTCTAGATTGTCTTCTTAAAGTTATAATTTTACCTCAAGTTAATTTTTAAAATATCAATATAATTTCCAGTAATTAATATTTGTTTTCTTCTCTTTCAGCCGTTTTGGGATATGGCGGTCAGGGGATGATTGGAGGAAAGGTCGACTGACGTAGTTAGAATCGACGGAGACACCTACTACAGAGCAGCACGGAATCTCCATTAAGTGAGTTTAGGTTCATAACGTACGAGACTGAGAATCACCAAAAGTATATCTTCCTAATTATCATTTACAGATAGTCTTAATCAGAAGGAACTCAGGTGGCATCATCCTTAAAGGTATTCCTAAATAAATTGGATACGTATCGTGATTTAACGTGTAAATTTGAAGAACTTAATTTATTCAAACCTACAATAATAAAAATACTAAGATTTCACGTAACAATTAGCAGCGAACGCTTATCGTTACATTCTAATTACGACGAAGCTTGAAAGCTTTTCAATTTTCAAGGGATTTTCAAGTGGATATCCCATAGGTACAAGAGGATTACAGACCCTAGTAATCAATATGCTCTTATACAGTGAAAACAAAACACAAAGAAGTGTTACAAGGAAACATCTCAAGCGGATCAGTATATAAGTACGAGTACATAAGCAAAAAGCCGTTAGCCAAGTTGTTCCTTCCGACAAATGTTTTTGAAAACACACAATATAAAAGAATACCTTGTTTTGAGCACGTGGTTTTCAAGCAAATGAGAGTGGAGCTCCCTTGCTTGAAAAGATAAAAGGCCGGGCAAAGCAACACGAAGGGTGCGAGATCGGAACCCCGTTGTTGACGTTTTGATTTTTGCAACTTGTATTTTTTTGTTTTGTTTTATGCTTATTTTTATGTAAATTAAAGATGGTTTCGCTGTTATAATGTTCAAAATCGCTACAGAAGTTTATTTTGTTTATTTTTGACGCGATTTAAAACAAGTTTCACAACAACAAAATCAATTAATTGTACAAATACAAATGACGGTTATCTTCCGAATGTGCATCCGCTACACATCGTTTTTTAAAACAATGTGCACATCTTAGGAATGCAATATCGTTACAATTCGTCTGCTCGCACAATTCAAATACATTTCCAATTTGTTCTCTTTGAACACTACGGAGAATATACGATATTTATTGTATAATCACTAATTCTGATTATTTCAATTTATTTTCTGAAATTTTTAATTCTTTTAATGAAAATTTTTGATTTAATAAATGCATTCTCAGCTCAATCTTTGTACATGACTGTTTTATGGGGACTATTAAATAAAACTTTTATAGTCTTTTATTCCCTGTAAGATATTCTATAAACTGATGTGCATATATTTTTTTCTGCTGTCGTCTGAATCAAACAGACAGACAGTACTCTTATTATCTTCAATCGTAAAATTAAGACAACTTTCAATACTATAGATACCAATTCTATATTACATTATACTCTACCAACTATACTTTACTACATCAACGGCTCCCCTTTGGTTCCAGCCCTCCTGACTTCAATGCTTCTTTGCTATTGGTCCACATCATGTATATAACGCATGTAATTTGTACTCGCTCGCCAATGAATCGTTACAGATTCGAAACCGGTCGTTTTTAATGTACAATTTTTAATGTGTTATAAACTTTTTTAATCCTCAACTTGTGTGTCGGCGATTTTAGTTATTAAAACATATAAAAAAAAATAATAATAATAATAAGATATAAAATTAAAGTCTTGATATCCTTTATCAGAATTATTAAAGAGATAAAATAAAACTATATTCCTTTTTCCCAACTAGGGAACATCGGTAGGAAATTCTGTATAAAAGTAGTTCACGGTGAGTTTACTACAAAAGGAAGTTTTAAAATAGCCACTAGCTGAGTTGGTTCCTACTGAAAAGTACATTTGAAAAAAAAAAAACACAGAACAAAAGAATACCTGTTTTGCCTGGATAAGACGTCAGGCAAGCAACATTATCTTAATAAATTTCTGCATTCCTATCTTACTCGTTATTATTAATATGTTTTGATCAAAACGCTCATTTTCAACCTGGTTTTCATTGCATGTAATGCTCGTTTGTCTTGCGTTTTGTTTTGTTTTTTTCTTTTGTGCTTCTTCTTTTTTAAGGTAATTTTAAATAAACAGGACCCTTAAAGGCGCCGTATGAGAGCTCCTTCGGGTTCTCTCGATGCCCGCTAAATGTTGTTTTGAGAGAACGAGATTTCTCCATTAATGGCTACATCATTATTTCTGTCAATATTGTTTGCTCTAATTAAAATGCGTAAATGATTATGTCTGTCAGGCAAGAAGCCAAGCAGTGATCAAAAACGGTAAAAGATGAAACTTATTATCTGATTTTTCATCCTTAAATGACAGCAAAATAATTAAATCAATGATTTACTCATGTCAAACGCATCCTCACACAAGTGCCAGGGATCGGGTATTTTTAGCTACAGCGTAGCTTAGATCTGATGAAGGGGATACTGTACCAAATAAAAACAAAACGTTATTGTGTAAGTATTACTTAGATAAGTACTAATTAAATTAAATATATAATTAAAGTATATAAATCAATACTTGCATAAAATAAAGTCACAGTTTATTAAAAAGTATCTACGTGGCCCCTTGAGGTCGCGAGAGATAAAGCTCCCGGCGTTCCTAGGTTGATGTCGGATGCCCAGCAGACGCCTGCCTGCCTTTAACCTACTGGATAGAAGGCCGGTACCCATTTTACAAAGAGGGTGGATCTTAGGACAAGTCAGGAAATGGATTTCACTTGACAAAAAAAATCCCGACCTCCCCCGTGGATCGAACCTGGTTCCTTCAGCCCATAGTCAAATGCATTACCACTTGGCTAGCAGGCCCACAGTGACTCCACATTAGCAAGACCAATAATGCTGAAGTACCAGCACTTTAAAAAACCCTAACAATTAACAGTAATTACGTATTATCGCGTTATTACCTTTGATGAAATTTTATTTAAACATCATTCCAATAATAATTTCAGGGATGGGGATTTGTTTCAAACAGTTTGAACTGCAATTACAGTACGTGAAATCCCTATATTAATTCCATTTAAATGTCTTCCTGCTCACTTAACATAAACTGTTCGAATAATAGTGGTTGATAAGCTCTCTTTTGATAGTAGAAATTTTTGTATACATATTGTTGGAAATTTTGAAGTTTAAAAGGTTTAAAATCAAAATTATAAATTATAGAAACATGCTTTGAAATAGTTATTACTTAAAAGTAAAATTTAGATATTGATTCAAGACTTAAAAGTGACGTCGATAATGAATTGAAACCGGAACTGAAGTGCCGCAGTTACGGAAGTTCAAGTCACTAAGGCAACAAGAGAACAATTGAGTAGAATTAACAATAATGGCGTCCTGTTCTGATGTCGGAATTAGCAGCTGTGCTATAGACATCGATAAATAAAATCAAATAACTGAAGCAACAAGTTATTTGAGTGTGATTAAGTTAAAGAGTAATTTAAGAAAAGTTTAAATCAGTTGTGAAGTAATTTTGTAGACTTTTAAATGAATCCTAAACAATTATAGCAAATCGATCGATTAGGGTTAGTGACTGGAATCGATCAAAGCATAAGTAAGGTAAAATGATCCGGAAGCCACACAGCTATAGATCGGAACCTTGGAGTGACCTGACCTTTCAACGCAGATGCTATTTATCAAGGGATTGGATAAATAATCAGCGACATTAAATTTGTAAGTACGTTCCAATTTGTCTCGGACACTGACACGATAGGGAATTGTACGCAAACAAGATTGAAAGAACTCAAATAAAGATATTTAGAGGATTCATGATACATCTACATAATCTTAGAACAACAATGAAGAATACTGAACTTTAACTTTGAGTCACAAAATTAATTTTGGAGTTAGGAAACTTTAGAGAACTTCAAGATGATAAAAGCGTTAGCAAGCAAAGATTTTAAGGATTAATGAATAAATATATTGGAAGAGTTTTTAGGAAAAATATATTTATGAACATTAAGAATTTAATAACATAAGGTGAAATACTGAAGTAGAAATTGTAGTGCTTTAAGGATTAGAAATTAATCAACAAGAACAATCACATAGTGACAAGTAGTTGTGTTTAACGGATTGTGATTATTGAGAACACTACATCATACAAGTGCGAAATAAAATTTGATTCTAGGAACTAAGAATACGTGCTTAGCTAGATTTATGTTTGAAGTGAAACAAAGATATACACTTGTTGAAAGTTCACCTTAGGAAAATCATAAGTGAATTATCAAAGAAGATAAAGATATAAAGAACTGAACTTTATTAGAATTTTAATCAGTGACATGATTAGTTTCATTGCATAGTGTAAACGAGAAATTTAAGTTATAAATATTCTTGTTTAATCAAATATGTTTTTCTATTCATTTCTTAACTTCTCTCAGCCATAAGTTAAACCTTTTGCTACTACTCAAGCATAATAATAATAATAAATATTTTTTTCAAAAAAAAGGGTTTCACATATATATATTGCATTCAAAACAATTTAATTTAAATTTATGTTTGAGCATCCCTTAAAATACAAAACTAAATAGAAACAATCAATTCCGTGTTGTATTAGGCAGGAAATGATTAAACCAAATAGCTATTAAATCCAGAAATAAACTAACAATCACTGTAATCAATTTGTTCAGAACAAAGCATCAAATGACTTTTCTCCTCGCTCAAAACGGAAATCAAGATTGTCATATTAGTTAAATGTTTCGTAGATACGGGGGAAACATTGCTAAACAAAAGTAAAGCACCACAGTTTGTATTTGCTATCACTGAAGCGTATTTTCAAAGCGCCACCTCTTCTGATATCCTTTCAGCCGAGGGAAAATGGAGTTAATGACTTGATATCGGTTCATTTGACGAAGGGGGGAAGGGAGTGGTGAACAAAAAAAAAAACACAAGCTCCAGCAACATATTGCGGTTTTTAATTAAAATTACGATTAGCATTAACCAATTAACAAAACTTATCATGCAATATTTCCCTGCTAATTTATCATTCTGCAAATTTTATTTAGCGTGTTAATAACATACCACTAGGTTTACATTTTTTTAAACAATAAATCGATAAAAGTATACGGCGCAAGTAACTTAACAAATTCTAATGTACCAACTTAAACAAATGACCACAAAAACTCTTATTCATTTCTTTATTTATTATTACAGTAGACTCTCGATACGTCGAACTTCGATATCGAAAACCTTGAAATGTCGAAAAATTATTTTTCCCCTTGACATTACATATTCATCCAATGTTCTTATATCGAAGAGTTTTCACTCAAAACCTTGTTATGTCGAATATTTTTCGAAGTAAAAAATGAATTTTTCCGGAAAAATCACCATTCAGTTGTGTTGAAGCAAATAGAGGTATTTATTAAGAAATTCTAGCAAAGTAAGTTCATTGTATTTTACGAATTCTTTTCAATTTAATGTAATTATTTTCGACTACTTTTAAAAATTAAAATTATCATTGCTATATTGAGACCTATTGCCAACTATGACTATTATTACACATTTATACTTATTCTCATCTATCGAGACTCTCATTTTTAGAATATTATTCCGCATCTTGAGTTTTTACGTGAATTTTTATGTTTTGGTTATGACCTTGTTTTCTCGAAAACTCGCTATCTCGAATTTTTTGTAACGTCCCTTCGACTTCGAGATATCGAGAGTATACTGTATTTCTTTTAGTTGAATTTGAGATCGTTTTTACTTGTTACATCAGACATATTTGCAGCGATTTTATTAATAAAATACAAAAATTTAGTAAACGTCTTCCAATTTTTCGTGAGGGACAAATATATACGTCAACTCCATACATAAATATACTACTCAACTACAGCTATCTAAATAGCTACTAAATCCAGAATTACATTAACTATGGCTGCAAGGCTTTTTTTCCTGAACGAAACGCTAGCTGTAAAATTGTAAAAATAAATTTACATTCAAAATGAAATAAAATTTTCTCTCGATAAAAAAAAATTATACGAATTATTTTACAATTGAAAATTCAGGGAGGGAAAGAAAAAAGCAAATAATTACGGACGTTAAATTTTCTTTTCATTGAACTTATGATGTTGTCTTTTTGTAATTAAATTCCTTAGTGCCTTTCAGTAAAAGGACAAGGGTTTAATACTGTGGATTTCACAGGATTATTTTTTTATTTGAATTTTTTTTTTTATCTCGACGGCCCATTCCCGGGATCGAGAATGCTTTTAGGTAAAGCTTTCGCGCAACTGAGCCAAACATCAAGGGTATATTCTGCTGATGATTCCTAATAAGGATGAAACCAGCTGTTCAGAATTTCCGTTGATGTTGGCTCAATGTGCAAAGGCATATTTGTTGTCCGTTTGTGATTTTCTCTATTCATGAATAATTACGGACGTTAAATTTGCTTTTCATTATTTTTAATCTGTTCTTACATTATTGTTAGTGGATTACTATATTCTGTAGTTATTGTACAGACTGTAATACTTCACGAAAAAATAACATACCTGTACCAATAAGGTATGAGGCCAAGTATTTACTAAGTGATATCCCAGAACAACTGTTTCTCGCTTAATTGCCACTCATCAGCTGGGAGTAGTCACCAGTAATCAATTTTAAGGTCTCGCTACGGAGATCATTTAGAATACTATTTATTCGTATTTAAGCGGGGTTTTTTTTTTTTTTTTTTGAACTGTAAAGCCTTTACAAAATTCATTGACTGGCAGATGCTGTCACTTGAATTCCTTTATTTATTTTTTGTTACATATTTTTTGTGTGTTTTCTTTTAGTTTGGAGGTGCTATTTTATTTTCTATTAGCATTCTTTTCAATTTACCTCGGACTGTCTCCGGTTACCCATTACATCCTATTTCATATGTTCTTCTAATTGCTATCATTTGGTCACTTTAGTTAGATAAGAAATTAGAAATTCGGTTAGGATGTAGAGTTCACATTCTTCCTAGGTTATTTCTCTATAAAAAAAATCATAAATTTGAACATCCATTAAACGTCTAAATCGGGAATTGCTATTATTTCATCAGTCATTCCCGCCATCTTGAAAAAGTATCCAGAGGTGCTAAATGCCTACGTATCTAGCCATTTAATGAACAATTGGATGGTGTTATGCCTCCTTTGACCAAGCGCCAATTTATTTATTTTTTTTTTGGTTAGATTATTGCTGCATTTACTAACGCAAGGTGTAAACTTTTTATAAAAAATTGTTCGTGCTTGCTATCTCTACATAATTCTGCAGAAAATTAATTTTGAATAAACTCCAATCGGCTAATCGTTATACGAATAAGATTAGCGTCATGTGACTAACGATCTTTGAAGGATATTATTAATTTTGATAATGATCAGAATTGTGCTGTGAAAATATCTTCATTTTGATATATAACACTTCCTTCCAAAATAAATGTGAAGTAATACGTAAGCTTATATAAAACAGAACTTTACGTGTTCTGTATTATATAATTGCAATAAACAAATTGATCTTTGATTATTTAGTTTGTTTATTCAAGTGTTTCTCACTTGAAGAGGCCGTTTCTCGACGGCGAAACGTCGTGTTTATTATATTTTATTTTGTATAAATTAATTTTTGTCTCACTTAGTCAGGTGTATGGCTTTATTTTTAAAGTTAATAAAAAATATAAGCTTCATATAAATTAAAAATTGAAGCATGCACTTATAAAGATTAAAACATGTACTAAACAAATAAATTAAAATGCACGATCGATTTCAATTTGTAACCGCTAACTTTCTTCAGGCGTACAGTGGGATAAAAAACACTCCAATATAAATCCGTTACATAAACAAACTAAATAATCAAAGGTCAATTTGTTTATTTAACGGATTTATGTTGGAGTGTTTCTTTTTATTTGTACGCCTGAAGACAGTTAGCGGTTGCTGAATGAAATCGATCGTGTATTTTATTTGTTTAGTAAATGTTTTAATGTTAATATGCGCGTGTTCCAATTTTTACTTTATCTGAAGTTTAATCCGCACGTTAAACTATTTTTTAATTACTATAAAAGCTTTTGCGTTTATGCGAATATCTCAAAATCAAATTTTGGCGGCTTGGTCAAATGATGCACAACACCATCCAATTTCTTTTTCTTAATCGTTTTAGAATTACAGAACAAAAGTAATCCGAAGCAGTACATTTATTTCACAAAATGTTACAGGAGCACCAGGCTGTGCCTCGGAAGATTCGATTGTAATTGTTCCTTCCGATCTATTTATTTGCTCTTGAATTTCAGCCTAACCAAGTGCTTTCAATACTCCTTTCTTTTCCTTAAGCCTTCACCATTTACTGAAATTTATTCATTTATTAAAATTAAAAATAAGTTTAATTTTCATGCTATGCAATTAGTAACTTCCCCGTTGAGCTTTTTTTTTGTTTAATGTTTTAAATAAAAAAATTTAAATCATTGTAGAAATAATAAAAAAAAAGCTCAACGGGGAAGTATAACCTAAATACAATTCCATGTAATAAAATCGCTAGTTTTCATATTAAACTCTGTTTTCCAAAAGAATACCAAAATGTAATCAACGATTTATTTCTTTATAAAACTTAAAAAGAATGAATGGGATTGAAAAACACTTAAGAAGCATGTGCCCGCCAATGAACAAATTATTCATTAAAGTACATGTATTAATGCCCTGCCATGATGCTTTTGATCATTATTTTTTTTTTAATCTTCCCGAAAATGTCGCCAGCAGAATCGAAATTTACACTGAAAAAAGCTTCAGAATGGCCGTTTCCAGTTATTCAGTAAAAGTTCGTTTCGACAACGGATTAAGATTGCCTCTAAAATATGGCAAACTTGACGCCAGTCGTCAGTTCTGCGTGAGTGGCGAAGTGAAATAACTAAATTAAAAGAACTATGTTAGGATTCAATTGAGAAAGACTGCCTTATAAGACAAAATCTGAACACTTACGTTCGCCTGGAAATCATGACGTCAGCATAGAAATGGCGTCTCTGCATTGGCGAGTTACTGTCAGTACGTGAGAGAAGACACTACACAGTTAAACCCTGTAATTTGGAATGTTTTCAATGTTTTAAGAGGTCAAAGTGATGAAATATGTATTTCCGAAGCGCTGGATAGAACGGCTACCGCAACAAATTTGTCCGCTTAGACGATTAAGAAAATTGTTCGCGAAGGGAGAATCACGAACCGCTCATCCACCCGCCGCTTCGTGTAAAGCCAGTGATGGATATGAACGACTTTGACTTATATAGTGTTAGAGCCACTAACAATGAAATTATTCGTGAGAATGACACCCAACGCTTGATATCATTCATTCGAAGCTTCAGCTAAAGATTGAATTCAACGGAAGCAATATATCTGCAACGAAGTCTGCACGTGGAACTGGAAATGAATTAATATCAGGAAATTCTACATCGACATTTTACACAGCCAAGTTATTACAAAATTATAACATTAATTAAGTAATAATAATAACATAAAAATATAA
Source organism: Thereuonema tuberculata (assembly GCA_023159025.1). Lineage (NCBI taxonomy): Eukaryota > Metazoa > Arthropoda > Chilopoda > Scutigeromorpha > Scutigeridae > Thereuonema > Thereuonema tuberculata. The sequence goes on from JAFIDM010014012.1 coordinate 71,528,290, forward strand.
TCGTAACTTTAGAAAATACAAAAATCATTTTCGTTATGTTTATAAGATTCAGTTACTAATCTTAGCAATAGATGGCGCTGTTACATCCTGGAAACATCAATCTATAAGCACATGACGTCATTAATAGCTTTTCTTCAGTGGTTTCAAATGCAATAATAAAGCGATTTAGCAAAATCCAATACCGAACTAATTAAAAAATCATTTACAAGGAAAATTATCTACGTATTCGCTTCTTTATTTATAGAAGATTTTTTTTTTTTTAATTTTAATCTTTTTTTTATAAAATGGTCAAAGTATGTGCAAAAAAAAATATTCTGTAAAAAAAAAAAAAAAAAAAAAAAAAAAAAAAAATCAACTTGAATTACTTGCCTGAATACCTGTTCTGCTAAATCCCTAAACATGACGGACCCCAGCTCCTTAACAGGTCTGCAGAGAGAGAAAAAAAACGGACATCGTCAGAGATGTCTGAATCCAAAAGAAAAAAAAAAATCAATAGTAGAAAAAAGAAAAAAAAAAACTAATTTTAAAGTTTTTCCAATTCTATGAGAAAAAATTTTAAAGAAGAATTTAAAAAAAAAATCATTAAAAACTGAATTGATTACAAGAATTGATTTCATAAAAGTAGAAAAAAAAAGCGAAGAGGCAGAAAGCGAAAAAATATAATACAAAAAACAAAATAATTACCGTAATTATTATTCGTTGTGAATTACTATAGTTTTGCTTTTAGAAAAAACATAAAATTCTTGCTCTTTCAGTAAATCCAAAAAGAAAGAAATTAGTTAATCTCGATTAATTCCATTTTTACTAATAGAGGATCTGATCGAAGAACTACGAAGGGAATAATTTCTTCATGTTATTCTATTCTTCCAAATAACACATTTCAAATATTTCTAAAGCTGATTCGTAAGGTAATTTTCGCATAAGGATATCAAATATAGGCCCTTCTGGTTTTCAGTCTGCAGAAATTTGAAAAAAGGAATGAAATTAAATGTATCTCTTACGAGAAATCTGAAAGGGAATGCAACAAAATCCTTAGAGAAAAAGTGGAAGTGAGCAATTATAGCTTCTTTTGTTTGTTTTGTTTTGCAGGTGTTTCAGACTTTGAAACTGTCGCTGTAGAGTGTGTTTCATGTTTATTGTTGCTGGATGTTGAAAATGCATGCTGTTTCAATTTAGGATTTAAACCAACTTATTTAGGCAGTTTTAATGATAATGTAGCCTCGAATTTAATGTATTTTCTTATATTTAATTAACAAAAGAAGTACCACAACTGGGATGCTCCCAAAGAGGTTAATCCTAAATGTTCCACGTAAATACAAGGGTAAATGGGTGTTGGATTTTCTGGGAAACCTCTCAGTTTTGAAATCGTAATTAAAAAAAAACTTTCTTGCAATGTAACTTCAGTGTTGCTTCCATTTCGATATATCTGTATATATTTTATCAACATTTCATTCCAATCACAGGTCACCGGTGTTTAATTGAAGAAAATTGCAAACCATCTAAGCAATGTCCCCTGCAGAGGTCTCCGTCATCCCACAAGATATCAATTAACTTATGATTTCTTCCAAATTGATCCATGTTTGAAGCTAATTAATCAGCAAGTGGAAATCGAAAAAAATTCTAAGGGAAATCGGTCTCAAAATGTTTCGCTCAAGATTTTTATCTCAGGAACATATTTTTTCCCCACTAAGTCCAACTAAATCCAAATAAGTTACGACATGAGCTCATACTAAAACTATATGGAAAAACCCACTTTAACATTTCCATTCTTTCTTCTTCTGTTTCTCCTTCTGTCCGTTCCAGCGCGTATCACTTGATGCTGCCTCCCCTGGGCAACTATTCGTCGGTTAAAGGCATCATATCTCGCCCCTAGTTGTGGCCTAAAGAAAGCTGATCAAGCTACGAGACCGGGCAGTTGTAAAAAACAAAACAAAAAAAAGACAACATTTCCATTCAATAGACCTGGATAGTTTAAAACCTGGATATTCAACTACTGTTGTTCCTAAATTTCAAACTGCTTTAGAATTTAATTTCAAAATTAGGTCTAGAAGATTGTTATGGGTTTGAAAATATTTGTCACGCCGTTGCTTCTATTCGCTTTATCTACTTCACTCAGCTTCTTACAATGTTTCGCTACCAAGATAATAATAAAATGATTTTCACTATTTGAATACACCGTATTTTAAAATTAATAAAAATCTAGACAATTTATTTGTTAACAGAGCTTTGGTTTATCGTATAACAGATAACTTTACATGATATGCATTACAACTGTTACGGATCTCGAAAACTTTGCTCAAACCGGGAAATGGCTCGAAAATCTGCGACTTGCTCTAAAAATACAATTAGCTCTAAATTCAGGCAGATATTAGTAGAAAGTCGACACCAGCGCTCGTGGCGGCGAGAAAAAAGTATTTAAAAACTACGACAGCGTTAACTTCACGTTGAAACCTGGATATTCTTTGCACGGGGTTTCAATCCATGACTTCATACACCACATTCCGGGATCTTTTTTTTCCTTTTTCTTGAATTCTGCCATTGAATGAGTTGATAATTATTAGCAGAAATAAACTGCAAAATCATTCTGTTTGCCGCTTCGGCGACCGGCAGTTTAATCGCGATCTCAGCGACAGCAAAACGCGATTTGCCACTCGCACATGTAAACCGCATTTCCGTCACGCTGCAACTGGCAAGTTTTGAGCGTGTAGCAGCAATTAGGAATTTTTTTCTTTCTTTTTCAGAAATGGTTAAATACAGGGGTAATGGGTCAATAACAAATACCATGTAAAATACTTTAATGAAGGCAACTTAGGGCAGCTCCAATTTAAATTATTTTCATTTTAAGTAGCTCCTTGAGAATTTGCTTGGAAATTTGCTTATATTATTTTATTATAATCATTATATTGAATATCAACGAAGTAGGAGTTGGGCTACTTCCTTCCCTTGGATGTTTTCGATGTACTTCAGTTTCCGTCTTTTCAACTCATTTGCTTCACAAGGGAAACCATTTTAAACTTAAGAACAGACTACAAAGCAAATTATCAATGGATAAAGTATATTTAGACAATTACAATGTAGTATTAAGCAATTTTAAGGTTAAAGTATATTTTTGGAAATTGTAGCGATAAAACTGTCACATGATATTTTCTTGAATCAATTTTCATAAATTCCTCATATGTATCTATGGGAAAAATACTTTTCATTCCTTTATTAATCCTCAATTCTTTATTTTGCAAAGCCCATACTTTACATTTTGTGGCTTTGATTTGGTTCCCTAATAATTTCCATTGAGTGTCTTCTATTATTCTATGAGCAGGTTTATGGTCTATCATTAACGATACGGGTTTTAAATTCAATGGTTTTGACGTTATATCGTAGTAACTTGAACTTTTCAAAAACTTTTCATGTGATTTTCATTTTGCCAGGTCTCTCATGCACTTTTGATGGTCTTTTAATAATTTATGTGCCTTATCTCCGAAAGTTCTCCTGATATTCTATATAAAATTCATTATGTACATATAACGAATCCTACTTACTTCTCATTTCACTTTGTTCCTGATATAATATTTATAGTTTCTTATTTATAGTTATTTATTAATCATGAGGTATACAAATCTGCTAAAATGTCTTCTTTAATCACAACAACGATATTTCATTTTCTTTAACATTCTTCTTCAAGTGAATAACTGAGGACAAGAAATCTCTTTCTTCTTCCTCAACTGAATTGATACATAAACCGTCCATCTTTACAATACCGAATCTAAAAGATGATTACAATACTTACAAATAATACACAAATTGTCCTTATTTACAATACAGAATTTACATCCCTGCCACTTTTGTTTTAATATCTAAAGGATACACTGTATTTGTAGCCATATCTGAATTTACGGCACTTTAGAATCTGGAGAGCGTCAATGTATGTTTTTCATCTTTCAAAGTACGCAATGCACTGCGATCGTGGAACTCAAACTGCATCTTGGAGAATTACACAACTAGATGCGAATGAAAGTAATAGCCTTTCTTTTGCTTTCAATTTTTGTGCTGTTATTAACTTAATTACTATTTTAATTACAAGAAAACACTAAAATAAAAGTTACAAACACTTTAATATCAATTTAATCACAAAGAGAAGCAGTCAAATGCATAGACGCGAAATGAAATCCGTCTTTGAAAACAGTCTGAGGAATGAAACCTACGTAATACTGTAGTGGTAATGCGATGCGAGCACCAGTAGCGGAAACAGCCGCAAAAAGTATGTAACTCGGAAGTTAACACCGTAACATCAGAGTATGATTTCCAATGTAAAATTCTAGGGTACGTAATTCTGAGATATAACTGATATGTTATTACACTGTTTCCTTCATTTTATACAATTAGTATGGAACTTTAAAGAAAACAAATCATGAAAAAAACGAAACAAAAGGCTTTTATTTTACAGTAAATAGCAATGAACGAAATATTCACCCCCAGCCTCAGTGAAACTCTCCCGCCCTGCAATACCCTAGCTTCTACATTTGAGGGTGGCCTTACGAAATCTTTGTACTAGTTCTAGTTAAGAGGTTCCTGATACATACAGATTTCAAATGGCCTTACAAATAAACGACATTTCATGTTTTCTTGTCTATTTATCATGTAAAGTATATGGATTTTTAAATGTGTTTATTCTTTTAAATTCCCATAACTATCTTCCCTCATCGATTTCGATATATGTAGGCTTTTGACTTCTGACAACAATAATACAGTGCCAAGGAAGAAATAAAACGAATTAAGGTAACACTTATTAGCACACCTGTCAAATCTATTCTAGGAATGGAAATTAAAATATAAATAAATTTGATCCACAATTGGACCCCACGAATCGAATTTGGCTGAATTTCCGCCAGAACAAAAGGCTGCAGATTTTCCCGTAAACATGACCAGAGGCAGAAAACACTATGTTTTATTTTTTCCCGGTTATATTAAACCTTGTACGATCATACATCCATTAATTCTAACGTATATCCATTCTAGAATAACTACAAATAACTTTCAGGCTAACTCCCCTTAATTTTCTTTTGAAATTCTGACAAATTATTTAGCAAATTCACAGGATGGCTCCACTTGAAACACCAAACAAACTATAATACCAAAACGAAGCTCATGAAGGGATCGGGATTCTATATATCTGAGCCATCTGTTGATAAGTGTGATAATTAAGACGGTAAACGACTTGATCCGCAATTGGTTCCTTTACATATGCTGAAATGCAGTTTTAGAAAAATTGTTCTTCATTTTATTGACATTGGATTATGAACAATAAGTCGTTATCCTGAGTTTTAACTTAACTGCTATTTTAGAAGTTTAAAATATTAATTTCGCTAAAAATATAACTATTAATAACTTACATTAATCAGTGTTAAAAAGCATGTAGGTATGTATGCTTCTTGGGAATCCTCTTAATAAGCTTAGAAATTCAGTCACTGCTGGTTTCATTTACATTATTAAGATTGTTTTGTATGTTTCGTAGAACAAAAAAAAAATCTAAAAATTACCACTGTATGATGTTGATTTCAAACTTATGTTCTTTCTCTCTGCTTTTTGCAATGCCTCCAACTCCATTGAAGTTCCTTGTAAGTATAGAATAACAGAAAGGATTTTGTCGGAAAATTTAACAAATTTCAAATTTCCTAAACAATAAATCGATAAATGTGTGTGTGTGTGTGTGTGTGTTCTTGCTAACTTTTTATATGCTAAAATGTTCTCTTCCGATTAAGGTTTTTAATTGGCAAAAGAAAAACACATCTTCAAAAGTTGTTGCTTAAGAAGCAGTTTCCATAGCAACAAGTGCAAACAAAACTTGATGCGAGTTGTTGTTTAAGATACAGTTTCTATGGCGACCAATGTAAACACAGTTCGTCGCGAATTCTTTATTATTTACAAAACCGAGATCGCGCAGTGTTATTATTAATGTTTTTATAAATCTAGTATATAACACCAGCATAAAGCATCCTTTTTTAATCTAGAACCACCGTTACACAATTTCAATATGGCTTACAAATTATATTTAAAGCAATTATAAAAAAAAAAAATCACTCGACAATTTTCAGAAATTCAATAAGAATCACGCTTCATAGAGATGTAGAGATGATTAAATACATCATCTTCTATCACCAGGATCAATGATGGTAATAACCTTAGAAATAAAAGAATATCACGAACTGATATAAGAAAGAATACACAACATATAACATTGAAAATGCAATATCCAGAACTGGAAACGCGTGTTGAATTGTGCAGAGATAATCAAATGATTAAAATACGGGAACAATTCATTTGTAGTGTTTGCCGCTGTAATCGAAAACTCTCCTGCCACAAATTTACAGGAAGACGGAACCCCCATAAAAGACTTCCAGATTCGATCTGCGAGTTCAAAGAGTAAAAGCGTGTACACAGAATGACAACGATTCTCCAACTGTACCGCCAGCTACGCGAATTTGGAACAGGACGAATTCTAAGTCTTCGAGAAGTGGATGATCAGTAGTGTACCTCCTACTGCGTAAATAGGACAGGAAGTTAATCTTTCCCTACGACTCACTACTGTAAAGGCCGCTTTAGACGTGCCATTTCAACAGGCCATAACGCAGGCAATCTCAGAGTAGATTGCCAGTGAAAAGAAAGCTTTAAAACTCTTGTCTTACACGTTCCATATCGCCTTCCATCACACGGAAAATTTATACTTCTCAATTGTCATCATATCTACGTTTTATTTACGAAAAAAATAGCATTGATTTATATAAAAATCATTTATTCAATGCATCGAATAGGCAAAGATTTTTTAACTAATTAAAATAGGAAGTATTCAGTTTTTTCATCTTTTTGTATTTTTTTTGTTTTCAATTTCGATATTTCTCGTTAAATCTCGACCAACCACGATATCGTTTATCGAGATTTCAATCGCTCGTCGATTCAAATTTTCAGGCAAAAATTCTGTAATGATTTTGATTAATAATGTGGCGTTTTCTGAAAGCATCCATGAAAACATAAGGAAAAGATGACCTCCATACGTGCATATGATTTTTGTAATCGGTAATATCGAATAAATAGATACAAATCGATTGGACTTCAAGTTCTACAATTCTTCACCAGGAGCGCTAGTGTCAGATGGCTCCTTAGCGATGGCGCGCCATCTCTTTGAATTTAGAACACGCTCTAAGTGGGGCAATGTGCTTTCCATCTCGCCATGGCGCGATGATGATGCGCATATGGCCTGTGAAATGGTACATGTAAAGCGGCCTTAATGGATTCTCAATGTATTGCGAACAGAAATAGTTGTAACTCTTACTGATCTGCCTGCTTTTTCTTGTAATAAAACTGCCCACGTGAAAATTTAATTAGATGAGCATTGTTTCCTCTGTCGTTGCGCTCATGCTTTTTAGACGAACACTCTCTAATCGCTTCTGAATGCTTGGTAGATAATTCAATTCTCGTTTAATGGCATTTAGTTTTTCTATTGTTTTGTAGTTGTGCCCTTAAATACTTTCCTTGTGCACCCATTTTATTTCAAAATCATTGAGAACGTAAGATAACTTAAAATCTGCTTAAATCTTAATGAAATAGATAAAATAAAAATGGTTAAAATTTAGGCCGAACGCACAAATATTTTAAAAAGTTTTTGAAAAATACAAAAGATAAAAGGAACACAACGTTTCGACTTGCCTGCAAGTCATCGACCACGTTTAATTAATTTACGCACGTAAAATAATTGTAATAGATAAAATAAAATTCTCAAAGATGCCAGATTGTTGAAAATAATTTAAAGAGTTACCACTGTAGTTCTTCTTAAAAACATAGCCCAAAGCCAATCAAGGAAGAAGATTTACTTCTCTACGATGCATATTAATGGATTTGTAAACGTGGACCAAAACCACAATATCCCCTTCGAGAAGCTTCTCTTCCATGCGGGTATCAAAATTGAATTGAGTTGATATCTTAAAGAGACACTACGCTTACTGAACTAAAGATCAAGCAAGATTAAAAGGAAAAAAAAAAAGACAAAAGAAATTTCAAAATTAGGTTTACTCAACAATCAAATTGAACTTCAATTAAAATAAATAAGGAAGTGTACTATATAAGAACTATTTCTTTTAAGGCACTCGGCTTAATTCTTTTTAAAACATTAAAATGCTTTATAGCGGCGAAGTGTTTCTGACAAACGTAAGAATCTTGACAATTATCTTCTTTCTTTTTAGATAGTTTCTAACTACATTACAATTTTAGTTTTTGTCAGTTTAACTATCAGTTTTTTTGTTTTCTTTTAACAGTGGATAATCTATAATGGATTATCTGCGTATATGAAAAAAAAAACATGGATTATTGAACTTCAGCAATGAAATCGAAAAAAAAAATTATGGAAAAAAGTATACCGACAGTAAATATTTTGTGGATGATCAAGATAATAACAAAAGCGCCATTCTCACTTCAGATATACAGTTTTGCAAATACGCTTTTTTCTTTGTAATAAGAACTAGTCGTTCTACCTCGTACGGGTTACAAAGAAAGACTTGTTATGATGTAGAAGAAATTGAAATTGAGAAATCACTTCGAGATTTTCCCAGTTGGTACAAAAATCACGTGATAGGTACAAAGTAATGCAAACAAAAGAATTTCAATTCTGTTAACGAAATTATTCGTCAACGAAACAATGGGTTTTCATCAGCATAACGGGCAGCATTAACAGTGGCGAAAGTAGTCGATGATAATTTTCCAGAGGACTCAAGAACCGCTGCGAGGATTGTAGTTAGTGCGTGTCTGTGCTCCTCCCGTACAACTTTTGAACCACTGCATAAACTTTCTTAAAATTTCGCATGCACATTTAAGGATAAGAGAAGTTCTTATCTTTAAATGTGCATGCTTTGTTTATCTTCTGAGTTTTGAAATTCATCGTATGGGTCCTTGTCAAAAAAAACAAAAACAAAATGACTGCGAGAGGGTTATAGAAATTCTTATTGAAAAGTATTAGGATCGAAACAATAGATTTCTATAAGTGTCTTAAACAAAGAATATTAATACCGCTTATTACTCCTACTAAAACTGTGATCTAAAATCTGATTAAAATTAATTGGATTGAGACAGCTTAAGTATGTACTGCGGTTTTTTGTTTTTGTTGTTTTAATTATAATATTTGCTGAATGCAAAAGTAGATACTTATTTATTTCCTGAAAGAAAAAAAAAAAAGAGACTTGCGTTTATATAACTTTCAATACTTTAGCCAAACCGCAAGATTTTTACGGAAAGTAGATATCGAGTTTTTTCAGGAACTATTTGAACCTCTGCTGAATATAACACAAATTTCCTTTATTTGAAAACAAAATAACTAAATCCACATTTGTTACTTAAAGTTTCGTAAATCTGATTCATTTTAGTCACATCAAAGCGGGCGCAAGTTGGTGGATTACTAAAAGCAGCATTCAATATCAATGTTTCGCTTCTAATCAATTTTCTGCGGTGAATTTCGTCACCTTCACGTGCCAGCTTCTCAACAAGGACCCCACAGGCAGAAATTTACAAAAATCTCCTATCCGTAAACATTCATGCCATATTTCAAGAAGAACCATCTAGCGGTTCAAAAGTTAGGCTACAAAAACACACACACAGACTGATTGATTTGATTAGCCTCACTTTGGTAGTTCAAGTAGGTTAGAAGCACGAACGATGAACTACGCGTTTATAAACAAAGATATAAAAAGTTTAATAATCTGCCTCAAAAAATTGAAACACGTAAGAAGTAAAAAATAATATGATTTAATATAATTGTAATTTTTAACGAACTTAATTAGAATGTTTGTAATCTCTTAACGCAATAGGATTTCGCAAAAATTTTTTTTAGATTTTTGGGATTTTTATTGCACCTATCAATCAAGAAAGTCATCCGTTACTTGTCTCCTTTGTTGAGACAAGTGCTGCATCATTCTGTGGTCCACAAGAGGTTAAATATTTCATTCGAAACCAATATTTCATTTCACGAAGGACTTGCAGGACTTCAAACACTACATTGTATAATTCCACCAAACAAAATAGTCCCAATGCAAAGCTTATAGCAGATGTTATTTCGTCTTGAATTAATGTTTTGTTAACTTTTTTATCGGATCAGAGGAAGAGAATCGAATTTGTTTTTATTTTTAATGAACCATTTAAGATTCACGCCCATACTGACGTCACGTATCATGTGATCACGCTCATTTATGGTAAGAGCTGTTGTGGGACAGCTTTAGGTGGTAATTTTCGGATTTTTGTGATTTAAGAAACAAATGACCCCAAATTGTAGCTCCTCGTATTACTTATTCAGCAAGATATCGTTAAGCAAATTCTAACAAATCAAAATTAGAAAAAAAAATAGGAAAAGATATAAAATTAACATTTTAACAGTAGTCTAAAGGTGAGCAAAGAATTTGAGAATATCAAATCCAGGATATTAATAATATTTATACACGCCAAAAAAAATATAAAAAAATCTAATATATATTAAAAATTAAGGAATGTTTTTGAAATTGCTACGTTAATATTATTTACTTAAATTTCATAACATTTTTTTAATATAATAACGAATGACATTTCTATATCATTTCAATTTTTATCAAAATTTCAAATCATATAAAGTTTGTTATGAATTTTATGGAACATATTTATTGGAGACTTCCAAAATAGATGAGGTTTGTAACTAATTTATTCAAGTTGAATTATGATAAAAGTCTGCTACATGGAGGCTGTGTAGAATTTTTTCTTTGTCGTAAATAATAATATTAATAGAGACTAGGAAGACCCGTGAAATATTCACGGAAGTAAAACAAATTCCACATTTTTGAAATACCGTGAAATTTTTGAAAAACACAAGATTGAAAAAGATTATTCAAAAATCAAAAGAATTGATTATTTAATATTTGTAAGTTTTTAAAATTTGTATTCTTAACGATTAGAAAAGAAGAAGAAAGTTTTTTCTTTTCCTCAAATATAAACCCGAAGAAGATTCTCGTTTAGAGAATCGAAATATCGTGTGAATTTAAGAAGATGTTTATCAGATCGTCGGAGTTTTCTTTTATATTTTATAACACAGGTCTTTGTTTTCCCACAAGTGAGATGGTGACGCCTGGCGTAATATTCTCAAACTACGAAGCCTCGTATGATCAGCATTTTGAATTTGTTTCCGCCAATCATAGTATAGGAATTTAAGAATAGCTATAGTCAGGAGATACGACTTTATATAAGTAACAAGTTTGCAGAAATTCAATAACATATAGAAAGTTACGGCATCAGAAGCTGTAATTGTTGAGTCTAGTCGTGAAGTTTTATAGAGGTAGAACAACAAAGACGAATTACATCTTCGACAAAAAAAAAAAAAGGGACCTTTAGTGTCTCAGATGGATGCACAGTACAACCCTCATTTCTCCTCCCGTACAACTGTCGACCCAAATCTGCAAAAGCAGTAAAGATGACTTTAAAGATAGCTAAAGCGAGAGGCTCAGCATATTCGGCGACCGTTCCACTATGAAACACGCTCTTCCGAGGTCCTTGGTGACACCCCCGCCGCCTTGAAATATGTCTTCTTTTCTTGGGCCAGATAGCGGCGGGGGCTCCTTGGCGCCAAAATGGACGGAGCGATTAGGTTTCCGAATTGGCCCAGAACCAAACGTCCGCAGACCCCTCGTATTCAAGAGAATTAATATTTTAGTCAAGTTGCTGCTAAAGGACTCTGACAGGCTCCGACGAGGAACTCCTCGATCTCCAAGTGGATGGAAAACAGCCAAAACGGCGTTGTTGTTCTATATTAGGGGAACGTTCCGAATGATAGAGCAGCCAATTGGCTGTCGCGACACCTACAACCAAAATCCAATTAGCCAGCACGAGGATAAAAAAAAAAATAGAAATGCCGAGGGAGAACAGAAGTCTTTTAATGCCATGTGCCGTCTGGAACTTTTATGAATTCGATAAATTTTAGGCGACATTTCGAATGCATTTCAACAAGCAAAAAGTAATTCAAAAAATAAGGTGTTGTTGGGAGAGTGTCAACAATCGAATATCCGCAAGGAAAGAAAAACTCATAGTAGCTTCAAAGTTAAACTTCAGCTTCTCTACGTGATGAGTCTTTATTTATATCATGACAACAGCTCTTTTGCTCTTACGTTGGCTTGAGATCCCGTAGGAACATATTCTCCCAATGTCAATGGCAAATTGTAATCTACCATAAAATTTTAGCTTCCTAAGATAAATAAGTTTAGAATAATAGTGAATATTAGGATTTAATAAAAATTGTAGTTATTTTTTTTTATTTCTGCCTCCTCTAAACTATCGGGTGATATGTACCAAATCAGTAGAATCTTATTTTTAGTATTATATCACTGCCGAAACCTATTTCAGTTTCCTAAGAGATAGGGTATCGTTTTTTTATATATATAATAATCATTTCAGTGTCTTTATACTGGCCATGTAGATTTAATCAGTATTAATAATATATTCAAGTACAATTTATTAATCCATTACAGTACAGTAGAGCCCCGATTATCCGCGGATTGGGTGGCAAGGGCTTCGCGGATAACGAAAATCGCGGATAGCCCGAAAAAAGACTAAAAATGAGGTGTAAACACGAAAAAAAAAATTCAGTATGGAAACTATGTTTTATTGTACAAAAAACATAATATATAAAACTTTTAAAATATGTACAGTACAGCAGAAACTTTTGCTCTACAAAACAAAAGAGCAAGAGCCTTCCACTCATCCACAAATTCCAAGAAGGCCTATAGGATTACGATGCACAATAAATCTGTCAGTAATTTTTGACCTTCATACTGTAGGGCCTATTGTACTATCCTTGTTGCTGGCTTGATTAAAATTGTTTTATAATCAATTTATAAGTACTTACACCATACTTCTTTCTAATTTCCTCTCTTCTGTAAGTCTTAATATTAAGCATCAACATTCCACATAAATAAATGTAATAAAATATATATATACAAATTGGGTTTTTTTTTTGAGGTATGTAATTAAAAAATTTTTTCGCGGCACTCGCGGATAATCGGGGCTCTACTGTATTTCCGTACAATAGTAGTTTCTTCTTATTTATGATCAATGTAGAACTGAAATTGCCAAACCTTTGTTTAAATCAAACGTTTGCGAATTTCGAAGTACACTACAACCTCGTTTATCAGGACTAACTGGTACCAAAGGCTATCCGGATAATATTGGGTAATAAGCAAAACAAATCCTTAAAATAACAGACTTACCGTTTATTACGATAAAAACTATGGTTTGTAACAAAATTACTCTAGTAAAGCTTTCTTAAACTCGACAAAAAGCATTTTATTACCATAATTTATTGTACAATCTATTCAGGAACTGTACATTTAATCAAAATAAAAAGCGAATATACTTATAGTTACGTTCTTGCGATCATAGTTAAAAATTATGTGAACATTAAATAAAAAAAAAAATATCTTCAAATCTGATCCGGATAAACGAGGTTGTAGTGTATTTCATAACAAGTTTCGTAAAAAGAGCGACTTAGCAAGCATGTAATTACGGCGCTATCAGTTGAGAAATTAAATACCGCATTTATCGGCGTGCAGCACACACTTTTTTTCCCTAAAACTTAGGGCTGAGATTCTACCTGCACGTTGTACGCATATAATACTTTATATTTTAAATGTAAGTTTTTTTATACTCAAAATTCCTTCCTAAATTTAGGGTGCGTATTATACGCCGATAAATACGGTATATCTTAATCCAGATTTGATCTTGTAAGCAGTGGCGGATTTCCGCATAGGCGCAGGAGGCGCGCGCCACGGGCCTCATAAATCAAGGGGACCTCAAAATTTAGCTCTCAAAATTTTTTGGTTGTAAAAGGAAGCCTAGGGGGACCCACCAGCCAGCTTATTTTTTTTTTTTTGGTTGTAAAAGCAAGATTTCCTTTTTTTTTGGTTGTAAAAGCAAGCTTAGGGGTCCCCACCAGCCAGCTTATTTCCTTTTTTTTTTTTTTTTTGGTTGTGGAATAATGGAACTCCCGCCCCGGGCCCCCAAAGGCGTTGGTACGCCACTGTGTAGGGGTAGTAAAAATATTTAGAGGGGGCCTCAAAATTGAATTGCGCTTAGGGCCTCTCAAGTGCTAAATCCGCCACTGCTTGTAAGCAAAATATATGTTGTTGTTTTCTGAAAGACAAGTTTCACTAAATTTATTTTTATTGGATTAAGCAATACAAGAGGTAACTGAACAAACTTAAAGCCTATTTCTTTAAAAATTATCTTGCCTTTTTTTTTTTAATCATGAAAATAATAATAATAGCATCAGAGACGTTTTGGTTTGTAATTGTAATACATGCTTAATACAAACTAAAGATTTATTCATTTCAAAAAAATAAAAAAAAAATAATAATATGACTGATAATTATAAATAAAATCCGTATTACTTATTTATATTTTTCAATTAATCACATTTAATCTCAACTAGGAGTTTAAGCGTTAACATCCTTTTTTTTTTCTTTTTTTGGTAAGACCAGATGGAAATCCGTTGTTTCGGTTCTATGAGATCTTTTGTAACCTTCTTGGGCTAATTTCTAGATCAGAAGCCATCCGAAGAATATTTAAAATATAAAAATTAGATCGTCCTTAAATGTGCAAGCCAGGTTTCAAGAAGACACATCAAGCGATTCAAAAGTTTTTTAGAGAGATACAAAAAATCAAACTTTCTTGCGGCCGATTCTCCAAATAAATAAAAAAAGCTAATTCTGAATTACATCCAATTCAATCCAATCGAGTTACGACATATCTACATGACAATTGAAAAAAAAAAGATGAAAATCGTGGGTTATAGATTACTACTTCCATGTATTCTCAGTGACATCTGTCGCAAAGCATCTTAACTAATTCCTATATTTCTGCACATCAAAGTAGAAGGGAACAGGATTTTCGATTTTTTTAAAATTCTTCACATCTTTAATGTACCTATGTCCTGCTATTATTATTTTTATATTATTCACATTTTTTATAAATATCATCCATATCTAAAAGGCTTCGGACGTGGAAAATGAAATGCGCAGCCGAAGAAAAAAATACCGGATCCCGTCGATTGTTTCTCCGCATATTCGCACACGACTTTCACGATGACCTGTTACTTATTGACATAGGTCTGTTTAAAAAAAAAAAAAAGTTTTTTTTATATACGTAGTTCATGAATTCCTGTTGAAAAATAATGTTGGCTTCCCAACATAGCTTTGGAGAACTCGTACAGAGAAGTAATTATACTGGGGTTTAGTAAGATCTATCATTAAAATATTGATTTCCACATTGGAATGAGAATGTACGCAAACATTTATAACTTTATTTTTATTTATTCTATTTATGTTCTTAAAAATGCTCTTATTTGCATAAGTTCTTAAAGTAAAAAGTAATCAAAATTTGCAAAATAAAAATTGTATTATTTCAATCAAAATAATCTGAGAAATATTTATCAAAATCACGGCTCTAATAATTATAAGGACTATTTGTTTGTTTTGTTTAATTATTCTATAATGTAAATAAAACTATTTAATTCCTTAAATTAAGAAAAAAGTCTTTATTTTTTATTATTACTATTGTAATATATACTATATAATTAAACAGTAAGGAACGTACTCAAATGTACACTTGCAGTCAAACAGTAAATTAAGGGTAAAATGTATTTTATAACTGATATCAAAGAGTCCCGTATGGAAAACTTAGAAGACCTTGGTGTATATAAGTGTATTTTGGGTCCTGGTTTGTAGCTTAAAGTAACACATTAAAGGCCAATTTCGCAGAACCAGCACACACAAAGGAACAATGTCAAAAACCTCAGTTCTTAATTAACAGTTAAAAACCCACTTAAAAGATATTGCTACTTTTTTTTTTTTTTGTCTTTTTCTTTTCTTTTTTTCTTTTTTTTTTTTGGTCTTTGGAAACAATACAATCATTTTTAAATTACAAAACCTGTGAAACACAAACAATTCCGATTTTTCATTTTCTGAAAAATTTAGTTACACCCACATTACTTAAGTTGTCTGAATTCAATTAATTGCTATATTAAAGCACTCGCAAACATTAAGAGCGGTAACAAGCGGCTTAATATACATTGTTAAAAATTTGTAAGAAAATCACAGTCTGGGTTCTAAGTTTTCTGTTTTTGTTTTGTTTTTCTTTGGAAATGTGTGTCGTCTTCACGGGATAGTTTCTCGGCAAGGAACTGCATGAAGAATAAAATAAAATAAAAATCAACAAATATAAAAGTTACATTGTCTCTTGTCAGTAAATGTGTATGGTAAGTTTCAAGATTTCAGCGCTTGAAATAGTATCAGCTATACACTCACAGAAACAGACTCCTCATGTTTAGGAGCCTCATTTCCCTGGACTGTAGACTAAAAAGAAATGGAAAATTACAACGGCGAATTTTCTTTTCATGATTAGACTTTCTAGATTAAGAACATAAATTGACCTAATAACTGAATAATACCAGATTAAAAAAAAGTACAGAGTGTTTACAAAGTCTGTGAAATATTAATAAATTGCTATATAGATAAATTGTTCTGAAATGTTTACAAAATGAAAGACGCACTCACTGAATTATGATTTACAAATTTTCAATGTGTCTACCTCTGGCAACAAAGAAACACATCTATCCCATTTCGCTCTGTACACGAACCAGCATATCAGGGGTGATTGTAGCGATGGCAAGCTGTGATATTTTGGCGTTGCAGATCCCGGAGTTCCTGTGGTAGGGATGGTATGTGGAAGTTTTTAAAATAAACCCACACGATTTGCTATCAACGACTATCAGTCAAGTTTTATGTAACTGTGGTTGGTGCAGACCAACTTTTATTTGAAGACCGATTACGAGTAGAGACTTGTCAACTGACAACCGGTTTGGAAGAGGATTGCTGCGGTTTGGAAAGCCGATAATTAGTTTGAAAAGCTACTATTAGTTAATTTTAAGTCTTCTCTAGTTAAAACTAACGATTATTAATACAAGAATAAGATACTGGTCATTACTATTATCAATGTGAATGTCTCAATTTTTTTTTTTTTTTAATAAAAATGCAAAAGGAATTTCGTAAAAATTCTATTATAAGCTAAAATTGCGTAAAAATTTAAATAAAAGATCTATTTAATATGAATGAAGTCAAAAGGAATGCTCCACTGACACTACGAATAAATCTCAACCGCTACCGTTCTTCGATTTCCCTCTCGTTTCCACACCGTATTTCGTCTCGCTGAGCAGCAATTGTTAAATGTCAAATGCTTTGACCTAATATTCGCTAAATGAACAGGGCACAGCATTAAAAGCTGAGGGAGACAAAAAAAGAGCCTCTTGCATAATTAAAATTTTCTTGCATATTTTAAAAGTAACACCGAAACTTTTAATTTTAGGCTAGAGTGTACGCTGAGGATGATAAACTTGCAAGAAATTTCAGCTCTTTAATTAAAATTGCCACGCTACAAAAAAAAAAAAAAAAAAATGCACATTACTTTTCATTAAGAAAATCGGATTTTAATTTTTTAACAACACGCTCTGTATATCGTCAAGCGAATCGTTTAAACTGTGAGATAGGAAAAAAAAAATACAAAATGCTTTTGTAACCAACACTCCTTGATTACAAGGAATTGAATACATCCCATATGAGATTGGATAATATTTATTGGACTGATAATATCCAACTGTAAGTATTACACTACTTTTTGAGTTTTTTTTTAATTAATATTTCTTTACTTGCTTTAACTGCAACTGATGGCCGCGCGGTTGGCTTTGTCGCTATGGCATCGGCCTCTCACCTCTGAGTACCGGGTTCGGTTCTCACGTGGGTTTCGTGATGGTGGACGATCCACGCTGGGCAGGTTTTCTCTGGGTTCTTCCGTTTCCCCCCTGCACTTTTCCCACCATTCTTTCTCAGTCTTTCTCTCCATCTGTCCTTATTTACGTGGGATAGTACAATAGACCTCCGGTCGCAGTGCTTGCCTTCTCTGCCGCCCACATTCACTACGTAGCATAACCGCAACTGACATTAATGAAACCGAAAATCAATCAGTCTGTGTTCCTCCCTAATAAGGTTTGAATCTCTGAAAACTTCTTGAAACTTGGCATGTTTATTTAATGGGCCCAACTATATTTTTCACGTCGGTTTCGTGGTATGCACGATCCGCGCTAGGCAGGTTTTCTCGGGGTTCTCCTATTTCCCCATCACTACTTCCACCATTGTTCGTTCCTCATTCTCTCCTTTCCGGGAATGCACTACGTAAATAAACTGTCAAATTTCGCGGTGCTTGGCTTCCCTACCACTCACATTTACTCTAATCGATCAATACAGGTCGGCCATCACTAATCCGGTCACATTTAGCCTCGGCCATTGTTCCAATCAATAAAGAACGCGTTTGTGATGTAAAGAGCAAACGCCATACATTGACGTATAAGGTTGAACTTCTGAAAAAAACCCGACAGCCGTGAGTCTGTGAGAAGCTTGTTTCAATTACACACCATATGCTCTACGATAGTTTACGACATAAAGAAATAGAAAGAAAATTTCCTCAAATTCTTTGCAAACAGTGAATTAAAGAATCAGAGATGTGTATAAAGAAAACAATGAAGGACGGAAAAAATTGGAGTATTTTAAAGATTGAACGAGGTGGCGTAGCTGTTGGGTCAAAGGTCTAATCGAACCCCCTGTGTTCCGGCAAATTCAATAATCCGGCATCCTACAGGTCCCACTGATGCCGGATTAGTGATGGCGTTTTAACGTGTGTTCATTAAAATTAAAGTCAATAAAATATTACACATAAGATAATTTAAAATATTACAGTTTAAACTATAATTACATAGAATGCTACTAGTTTCGTCTGCACTTGCAGACATCGTGGCAAAATAATATTTGTATTTAATCTCACTTTGATCTCACTGAGCTGCTTTTGGTAATTTTGACACCGGGAATCCAAGACAAGCCTGTTTCTGGGTTATTATCCGTCTTCAGTTGGATTCACCCAGTATCTGCAGCTCAGTGATTGTTATTTGTTGTGCGTTTTTTATTCCCTTTTGTAACATTTGTATTATTTGATTTATTTATCTCTATTTTTCTCGTCCTTGGGTCCTTGCCGAGAAGTCAACAACTGAAGCAAACATTTCCATAGAGATTTTCTAATCCTACTTTTCCAGGGATGTTAGGCTCATGAGATCACTCACTCCGTGTGTACGTGTGTTTCTGCCCATGCCCTAATAACTTTTGAACGTCTGGATATATCTTCTACAAATTTAGTAGATTAGAAACGATGTAAAGTTTTTACTTGAAATCTTTTCCCAGTAGCCTAATTAAAGCGAGAAGGCGACAACAAGTCCCATAGTAAAAAAACACTGGAATCTAAAAAAATCGATTTCTATCAATTTATATTAATTCTTAAATTATAAATTTAACGTGTTGTGAAAAGACATGAAAATGAAAACAATTCATTTAATACAATATTTTACATTGACTGGGAACTGGGCTGATGAGTCCGTTGAAGGACGAAACGGCCTTTCCCAGTTCCTCCCCGTAATTGAATCAGAAAGGCAATTCCATTCAGGTGCTGAATTGTTTTCATTTTCATATATTAATTCTTCATTGTCTTAAATAATGAATGCTAATCCATTTTGCTAATCCACAGTTAGCGCGGAATGATATTAAAATTAATCCCATTCAATACTAAATAAATAAATAAATTTTGAACTGTTCGATCCAACAGATATTACAGTTTGAAAATAAATGTAAGGTATTCAGTTTTTGTCTTTTTGAAATTGTAAGACAAAAATTTTAATAGGCTTAAGTTCTGTTTGTCTTCTTGTGTCTAACTGGATTTCCATTGACGTCCTAAACAATTATTAATTCGCTTTTTAATCCTCTTAAAGAATTGTTTATTGATAAGCCAGTGTTTTGCATCCTATTTTTGCTGTTCTTTAACAAAAAAAATATAAAAAATTAAAAGAAAAACTTTAAAAAGTTCGAAAAATTTTGGGAGAGCAGGTTTTTATAGCATTTTAAAGGCTTTTTCAAATCAGAAGTTGGATTTCAATTGGCGATATATAGAGCGTGCTGTTTCCTGATTACTCTATTTCCGAACTGTGACAGTTGCTTGTATTTCTCGAACCACCACAAACGCTCTAGCAATAACATTTAAGTCATCAAATTTAAATTTCACAGTTAGCTATTTCACACAGAGGGTTTGGGCGGCGGAACAGCTGGGGTCGGAATCCATAACGGTTATTTTCCAATTATTATCATGTACAACCTGATATGCCCATTTCTGCGTTAATGCCTTCATTTTCGTTCCTTTCACTCGATTCGTAACCAGTTGTTTGCGACAAAGCACCGGGGGTTGAGATGGTTGACTGGGCTTCTGGGTGCTGGTGCTTTTTTTTGTTCACGAACCTCTTGTTCCGCTCTGAGGTTTCAGCTTTATTACTGCTAATCAATATCCAACAGAGGATCCTACCTTCAATTCCACTTTGATTGCGATGCGGCTTCAGGAATTTCATGCGTGACCTCCCTGGGGTTAAGCTGCCAAATTTCTTACGCAATAACTCCTCTTTGCCTCCTGAGAAGTTCAATGTTTTTTTCCTAAATTAAATGCATACCCTATTTTTTTTTAGGAAATTGAGGCTCATCAAATTATCTGTGTATGTCCCCCCCCCTATTAACTTTTGAACCACCCGATGGATCTTCTCTAAAATTTAAATGCATATTTAAGGACAATAACTATATAGCTTTTCTATATATTTTTTTTATATATATTATGAGCCTTTAGCAAGAAATTAGCCCTAGAACGTTACAAAAAATTTCCATAGTGAAACATCAGAACCGAAATAATTGATTTCTATCGTGTCTTAATAGTGTACATTAATTCTTTTAATATTCCGTTAATTTAAGCCCCCGCTTTCATGTGAATAAAATTAAGTTGATTTAAGCTAGACGAACACGGAGCAATTTGAGGCAATATTATTGGGACAAGATGGCCCAATTTGATTGCCGACAACCGGTATCAAGCGCGAACACAGAGTTTTTCCTGAACGAATATTGCCCTGAATATTTATGGTTATGGCGCTTCTCACTAGGGAGAGCTAAAGAGAGCGTGTTTTCGTACAGAATTGCTATAGTATTAAACGCCGTCCCTCTGTAGAAATCAATTACGATTCTTTCATTATCAAATGACAAAATGTTGTTGTTGGAATTATCTGTTTTGGGCAGACCCATTTTGCTGATTTTAAGCCTTGTTTCTCAAAATGGCCGGCGTGAGTGACTGAATTTCCGATGTTCAAAGTCCCGCCTCCTTCGACGTCAGCATTGTCACGTGATTTCATCCGTTCATTTGATTCGCTCGCGAACCAGCAATATTTCTGGACAATAAAAATTGTGGCAATATTGTTCCTTTTGTACCGACAATAAAATTGGGGCAATATTGTTCAGTTTGGGAAAATCAAATTGGGGCAAACGGTTGCCAGCAATCAAATTGGGCATGATTGTTTTCAATAAATATCGCCTCGTGTTCGCCCAGTATTAAAATATTTAAATAAAAATTGCGGATTTAATTCAAAGTTTTCAGAAAAGTGCACATTTTATTCTGTTTGTATTCGAAAGATTATTATCGATTTAAAATAATAGGGAGATTTTTCGTTTTCTCTCATTTTCACAAATTAAAAAAAAAAAAAAAAGAAGAAATAAATAAAGAAATTTTTAAGAAGCATCAGGTCTTAAGGCTTTAAATTCTTTCTTCTTGTTAAAACTGTTAAGCACTTTTGAATTAAATGCTATTATTTTGTTATAAA
>JAFIDM010014012.1:71568681-71588991 GCA_023159025.1 Thereuonema tuberculata
TATTATATTATATTATATTATATTATATTATATTATATTATATTATAAGTTTATTCAAACAGTTTCCAATGAAGTTCCAAAAGTTTACTTTGATTAATATTAGTTTCCTTTATTTTCATTAACGTTCAGGAAATAACAAACGAAAAGCCTATATTTATTTTAAATTACAATATCTGCTAAATATCTACGAAAAATAGAAATTTTGTATTTCTAAAAAAAAAAAAAAAAAATACTGAAAAGATGTCATCAGCTGTACAGTATTAATAAAATTGAATCAAATTTGTTCGTTTATCTTCAGATATAATTTATCTTTAATTATTTAACCCAACGTTATTGGTGCAAAATTCAAAGTATTCAAGAAAAATAAAGCTTAACGTGTAAAATAAATTAAAAAATTATCTCAAAAATTCACAAATCGAAATAAAAATAGGTTCTCGCATCATCATCTCGGGAATCTGGGACCGCTGTTTCAGCCTTATTAGGCCTCATCAGCCAGATTTACCCTTGATGATTGAGCCATCATTTCGGGAAAATGGTTCAGCCTGAGTGGAAGAACCTATTTTTATTTCGATTTCGGCATTTTTGAGTTAATTTTTCAAAGTATTCAATTTATCTACACAGAAATACAAATCTAAGGCATAACACTACATGCTACAAAAACTAATGGCGCCTCTTCCGGCAGCAGCGCCAACTAATCTCTTCAAGCCTGTAACTTGACTCTGACCATAAACACATACTTATTACGAGAGGCAGGGAGAGACAAAGGCATGATTAAGACGCGTATCAGAGTAAACTATTGTTTCAAAATAAAATAAAAGATAAATAATATGGAAAAATAAAATAAAAAAAAATAAAAAATTCATCAATGTTATCTTTTCAAAAAAAAAGTTTCCAGTACTCAAAATAATTTTCTTAAAATATTGAAAATAGCAAAATCCTCGGACAGTGCATTGGCAGATTATTTTTTTACGTACCGCCTTTAGATATGTTCGGCCTAGGAATACGCTTACCCTTGCTTTGAATATCGTTACCCTATACAGGGTGATTCAAAATTCCCAATACAAACTTTAAAGGTAGGCTCTAGTCAGTAAGACAAACAAATATACATGGATATCATTAAACATCTTCTCCGACACAAGAAACAAATGTTTAATACCTCATTTATTTCAAAATAGCAAATTTTCAAGGAGAAAATAAACACCTCTCCTTTTTCAAGCCTTTTTACATAATAATAAGTCGCGAGATTTTTTAATTACAATATAAGTAAATACCATATTAACAATCAATGATATTAATACAATATTAGGGAATATCGTATTCTATTTCACAATAACCACTTAGACTTTATAATTAACCAATGATATAAACAAATGTTACATTCAATTGCTTTTAACAATCCAATTCTTCAATTATTACCTTTTTATTGCAATTTAAATACTCTTTATCGATCAAATCTCTAGATAATTTCACTATACATTCATCCACTTTAATCCCTTCATTCCTATTTAAATTTTTTCCTTTTGTGGTTCGTATACATAAGCTCTCAATTACTTTTCTAGTTTTTATATTCTTTTCATTGCATAAAATTCTTACTTCATTATTAATATAATGTTTTTTCTCATTACAATGTTCTGCTATTTCAGACTTCTTCACTAATTTTTTTCTTAATGTAGTACCCATGATCCGAAACACGTTCCGTAATTGTTCTTTTTGTCTCCCCAGGTAAAATGAATCGCAATTCAAACATTCCAATTTATACACTACACCCATTTCATACCTTCTATCATTATTATTCAATTTTTTGCACAAAACATTTTTTAGTTTATTATTGTACTCAAAACCTATGCTTATCCCAAATATTAGTGTAAGTGGTTATTGTGAAATAGAATACGATATTCCCTAATATTGTATTAATATCATTGATTGTTAATATGGTATTTACAATATTGTAATTAAAAAATCTCGCGACTTATTATTATTTGTAAAAAGGCTTGGAAAAGGAAGACGTTTATTTTCTCCTTGAAAATTTGCTTTTTTGAAATAAATGTGGTATTCATTTGTTTCTTGTGTCGGAGAAGATGTTTAATGATATACATTACAAACGAAAGGAATTGAAGAAGAAAAATGGGACGTTTTTATATAAATAAACATGGTTCTGGAAATGAATAGTTTTCGCGAAAAACAGTTTTTCATTATTCAATATATGGCTGTTGCTTTGTTTTTGTTTCATTATTTTTTCGGCACAGTATGATGCGATAAAAACGTATTTCAAAATATTTTTAAAATTAAAACACACATGAACAAAATAGGGAAAGATTAATTTAATAAACGGTGTTGAAAAAAAAAATAACAATTAATGGATCCGGAAATGAATAGTTTTTGCAAAATATGTAGTTTTCATTATTCAATATATGGTTGGTCATTTCCGGTTCAATTAAATGTTCTTTAAATCTCTTCTTCTGCTTATCATAATTGAAATAAATACTACTTCTACTCTCATAACATTAAAAATATATTTTTTAATACAAACGAATTTTCGAAAGCATATTCCTTGCTTTCTTTTTCAAGTTAAGGAATATACTTTCGAAAATTCGTTTGCATTAAAAAATATATTTTTAATGTTATGAGAATAGAAGTAGTATTTATTTCAATTAAATGTTGTTTTGTTTTTTCTCAAAACCATTTATTAAATCATTATTTCCCTATTTTGTATATCTGTGTTTTAATTTAAGAATATTTTGAAATATGTTTTATTGCATCGTACTGTGCCAATCATACATTGAATAATGAAAACTATGTTTTTCGCGAGAATTATTCATTTCCGGGCCCATATTTATTTGAACTTTTTGTCTGTTTTACTGAGTAGAACCTATCTTTAAAGTTTGTATAGGGAATTTTGAATCAATCTGTATAATGCTGAATTTTGTTAAGACGATTGCTACCATTCGCTCCGAATGTGAATTATCTTCGTGGAAGAATATTCAGAATAATGTTCAAATGTTTTGAAAAACGCTAGGCCACTAAGTTGCAAAAAAACAAAACCCAAAATAAATAAAAGTTTTGTCAAGGTGATAATAAGTTACACACTGACAAATCAAATGTATGCATCTTTATTATATAAAAAAAAAATCAATAGAATAAATTTCAAGGTTCCACTGTTAGTCAGTTCAAAGACCAATAAGATGAGAAGCTTTATTTTGTAAGTGAAAATTGTCAGTAGACTAAACTGTCTCTAATATCGTCAACAGTTCGTTAAAATCTTTCTGATGTAACTCAAATGTTTCTTTTTTTTGAGGTTGAAATGACAAAGGCTTTACATGGATCTATCTTCTAATGGTGTCCGAAGGAGCATGAAAATGATTGCTAACTGTGTTCATTAGCCGAAAAGGATATCAGCTTTCCTGTTTTCGTGCGAATACTGATAGCAAGGACTGTGAGAACTCCTCAATCAGTTGTTGATTGGGAAAGAAGATCTCTCTGGAACACATGATTGGACATCGCAGTAACATTACAGAAACAGTTAAAGCTACACATTGGACTTTGTTTTCGTGAAAGGAGAAGAAGAAAGTAAAATCTCCCCCTAAACGTTAAAAATTTATTTAATATTTTAACTTATAATAATAAGTTATTAATGGTTTAAGTTTCCAAGATAAATACCTAGATCACCAAATTCCATTTTTGTTTTGTTTTAGATTATAAAGTAAAAGTGAAACGTGAAGTGAACTATTGTTTTTGATGTTGTACAAAAAATTATTACATTCAACTGATTTCATTCGAATGGATGACTTTAAGTGAAGACAATAAAAGAAGCACAACTTTAATAGGCAAAGACGTAATGACAATTTCGCACTGCTGTTCCCATGAGAATCTATGAAAAACTTCGTAGTTCGAAATTATCATTAGTATTAAATGTTGTTCTTCTTGATTTACACTAAAAAAACATATCCTTCATTCATATTTACAAATAAACTTAATCAACAATTATTTATGACTCTGTCTATAACTTGAAAGAACGAGCTTTCAAAAGTCTAGTCTTTACAAACTCGTCACCCAATGTGATCTCAATTCGAACTCGTCGTTTCTTCTTCGGTGGTAAGAACGTTAATGTCAAGTTTCATTCCGTCTTTATTTTACAATCTCAATGCACTAAACAGAAAAGCAATACAGCCATCCGTTACCTGAACAATTCTATTCCTCTTTCTCTTGTTGTTTTTCCTCTTAATTCGTTATCTTTTGGTACTTTGCAAATTGACTAAGATGCTGTGCTTAAAGATCTTTCTTTAATGGGTTTCTTCATGAGTCCATTTCGTGTTAATCACAGACTTTTAGCAGAATATGAAAGAGACAACTGCTCTTTTTTGCTTAATATAAAGAGCAATTATATAAATAGTAATTCTTTATAATGAAAAAATTTAACGTGCATGGAAACAATTACTTTAAAAGAAAACATGTGAAAACAATTACATGAGAAATAAATCAAAAACGCACAAACCTAAGAGTTCACTGATCTGTTTTTGGAAATTGTGATACCGGGGATCCAAGATAGCCTATTTCAGGATTCCTGACCATCGTCAGTTGACTTAGTGAACTCTTAGTCTTGTGCATTTTTTATTTATTTCTCATGTAAATTAATTCTTTATGTAATATTGCCTATCTGTAACTACTTCCAACGCTGAAATAACCGTAGATTATTTAAGAGTTTATATAATGTAAATAATATGAAACTATTATTCTTCCGGCAAAGCTTTCTTGATAACAATTAAGTCCACATAACAGTTTATAACTCATCCACAGAAACGTTGGAAACGTTTATACTTTAATTACTAAATAAAGTAAGAAAAAAATTCCTATTTATAGTACAGTAAAAGCCTGTGCAGTATAGTACCGTAATTTATTACTTACAAAATAACGCGTCTGTTAAGTATCGTTATCCTCACTGGCAACCGATACTGGTATAATTACTCGTATTTACTTGTTTTTTGTTTTTTTTTATAGAAAAATCGTTAATTTTAAAAAATTCAATTGAAAACAATGCCAAATATCTCGGACATTGGGGGAGGGGGGGGATTGGCCCCTGAAAATACTCCATTCATACGGTGTTTGGGCCTCTGAACACGATGGTGAAATCCGATTGTCGATCCGAGATTTCACCATCTCAAGGGTGTCCAGCTAGGGGTGGACAGACACGGACGGACGGACAGGACAAACGCAATAGCTACCGATTTTAGTCGCTGTCACAATAGCTCTCAAATGGGTCGCTAAAAAAAAAAAAAAAAAAAGTAATCAAAGCATGCCACCAAGAATTTTTGGTTCTTCCAGGAGTCGAAATTTCTTGACTGACAGAGCCTTTCGCAAAGACAGTTTTGAGAGATTTTCTATGACATTATACTTATGTATAAAATGGTTGTAAATTAAAATATATAGTGTGGACTACGAATATAAAAGTGTAAGTTTCGACAAATAACAAATAAATTCCTCAGAACCATTTCATAACATTATTCTACCTTAATACCATAAAAATTTCGTAACTTATGCGATATTTCAGAGGCCTCATCTGCCTCTTTTTTCAAGCGTTACATTACCCTCTCATCTTCTCAATATAAATAAACTACAATCAAGAATTTAGAATTTTAATTAAAACAAAAACAAAACATGATATGCTCCTTAACACGTGAAGCATTATTATCAATAATTGTCTGAATCACTGCATAAATTGTTCAATCATAAAGAAAACAAATGTCTTTTTTTTTGAATAAACTGTCCAATCTTGAAAACAGATGTCCTTTTTTTGAATAAACTGTTCAATCTTGAAATAAAATAATATTAAATGTCCAATCTAGAAATAAGTAAGTTTTGAGCTCAAAATCCCCTTTGAAAGTAAAGAAAGAAAAGCAAATGAAGAAAATGAATGATAAGAAGAAAAATGAATGGATTTAATCCACCCCCAGGTACTTATATCGGGATTGAAGGTAAACTTTTGTAGGGATATTTTAATTTCAGCCAATTTTTGTTAGAAAGGCTTCAATAATTACCAATTACAGTAAATTGGCTTTAATCGAGTGTCCTGCGTGAAAGATGGACCACTTGCAGAAGGATTAGCTTTGGTCAATCCTTATAAATCCCAAGTATATTCCAATTGAAAACGATTACAGTTGCTGAAGTGTCCATTTATCACAACCGGATTGTAATCAACATTAATCCATTTCATCACTTAATTGGATTTTAATTACGCTACTAAAGACGAGCAAAGTCACCATTTTAACAGCTGCCAAAATGTCAAAATCACAGGATTATCATTTAATAACATCTAAGCCTATTTGCTTCGTAGGTCTTTTAAGTTCAGTTGCTGAAAGAAGAGATTATTCAGTATTAGCATCTTGTAATGATATATGGAGTGCTCAGAAGCCAATCAGTGTACGTCAATAAACTAAAAAAATGAAATAGGTTTTTTAAAATTACATACCAAAAAATTTAACAACGTTTGTAAATTTGAAAAATGAATTTTTAATTGAAAGATAACCTAACTATACACTTGGAGTGATTTGGGCACTTTGTCAACCGAAAGTACAAACATTAGAGTATGACTTACAGAAAAAATTTCAATTTTAAAAAAAAATGACTTACACTGATTGGCGTCTGAGCACTCCATATATGACACCATGCATTCTTCCTCTGTTAACTTTTGTTGTTCATTATTTGAAACAGTGCTGTAATAAGTGATGTTTGAAACCAAAAGAAAAGGTAAACAAACATTAACAATTAATATGGTGAGAACTTAATATGATATGATCATGACCGCTACAATAATATATACATACATTGATATTCTTGTGTGAACAACACAGGAGAAGTGCAGTGAATTTGTTGTAGTCGTCATGATAGAATACAGCGAAAGAAGATGATGTCTTCAAGTGAATGCTTTTCAGAGATGAAGAACTCTTAATTGATGATTTATCCAGGTCTCCACGTAAAGAAGTATCGTTCGAAATAAAGTCAAGAGGAATTCGACGATATTTAGTCCAACTAGTATTAATGCAAATTATTATTATCTTACAGAGACCTCGGTTGCTAGGAAACAAGAGGGCCTTGTTGTATTCGACTATTCCCGGAGATGTTCTGCAATGATAAATGTAGTCATCATATTAGTTTATAATAAGAATCCATTGAAGAAATTGATGCAAGTAATGGAATGTCGCCATTACTTTCTAGGAAAATCGTAAGTTACATTTTCATTATCAATTTCTTATCAACATGTGAGACCCAGAGATATCTAATATGAAGTGTCATTTGATAGAAATATTTGAACTAAGAGACTTAAAACAACGATATTAAATGACGAAATCATTCAATTCCCGTACATGTTAGATAGACATTAAAGCGTGGATTACAGCTAACTGAAAGTATAGATAAAGTGAACTTACATGTAGTAATTTACATTTGAAGTAAATAAGGTGAACCATTGTGTTGGACTATGTGAATTACTGAACTGGTGAACTGTTAGGAAATATTCCAGTGACGAATAAAAGGAACTGAAGCAATTAACTTAAATATCATTAAGTTATTTCTATTGTTTTAATTATGAATAGAAATAACTGGAAAGAATTATAAGCAAAGCAATTCTTTCAAAGTTATTTGTAATATTTAGCCATCACACAAACTTTTAAATGTTATACTATTAAACATTGTTTAGTTAATGAATTTGTCTCATTACTTCATTCTGCTAAATATAAGTCAATGGGAAACCATCATTAATTAAATCGTTATTTTAAAAAAATACACCCCCAACTTTAGTGTGGTGAAAACTTTTCATGTTCTGAATAGTGGAAAAGAAATAAAAATATTATACAAGGTAAGTAGAGAAAACTAGATTTAAATTTACGTTTACATCTAATATGGGACTTCGATATTAGATATTACTTAAGGAAATCAACAAACAAATTATTTGGCCCTTTACTGTTTATTTAGCTCTATTGTAGGAGACCGTTTTCTGTGGTGTCGTCACAAACAATGTGATAGGATTTGCAAGTCACTTCATTTAATTTTTAACAGGAAATTTGTAATTTGACGTACTGAAATCCATTTCTTAAGTAGGAATGCTGAAGTGCAAGTATAAGTAATTTTTTATTCGCCAATTTGCGAATCAACAGCTGTTGCGATTGAATTTAATGTGCAAATGTGCAAAAAGAAAAAACACTACAGCGGGCTTTCTGGAAATCTGAAAACTGCTTTAGATATTTTTTTAATTCTTTTTTTTTTTTTTTTTTTTTTTTGTCGTCTTCTGAAAGAAAAACTTGACGAACAACCTCTTGCTGTAGTACTCGGCGACACTAAAATGTATATGTAGTACCGGTTGTTTGAAACTGTGACGTAGTTTTAAGCGTTGTATATCGCTAAGCAAGTTCATTTCGATATCTGAGCGGGTATCAATTAAAATATCGATATTAATGGGTTTGATAACGCCATATATGCAGTATATAGACTATCGGAGAATTAGCCTTCCTATTAGGTCATACTTATATCTGCGATCTCTAATAGTATTTTATTTAATACAATTACATTCAAATTTTCTAGAAAAATAAATCAGAAGTTTAGTGTTATTTACAGCTTATTTAAAATCTACTTAGCCATTGCAACTGAAGCCACAAAACATTTAGGTGTTTGGGATACGAAAAGATTTCGAAACATTTTAATTTTCAGTGAATGGTATCAGCATGGAAATATTTCGTAAACCCGATTTACCAGTATTTCGAAACCAGTATTGTATTTATCTAAAATTCTTTTTTTCTATCACTATTATTTATTTATTTATTTATTTATAGTAAATTAAAAGCCAAGACACATATTAAGAATAAAAGTATTTAAAACATTAAAATATTAGGCTACTTGTTTTGGTCGATTACACAAATGAAAAATTCAAAGATCGTGCTGGTACATAATACATAAATAAACCAATGGTGATAGGTTACAGACAGCTAATGCAAATAGGAGACGGCATCTGAACATGAAGACAGGAACATCAGGAACGTGAAGACAGATGAGAATCGAACAGGAAAGCGTGGTAACTTACTTGTTATGGCCTGTAGAAGCAGGTGCACCTGATGAAAGAAAGATTTTCTTCTTTTCTAAGTTGTTTTTCTAAGATGGTCTCAAAAATCCCTCATCAGCTTCACCTGCTTCTACACGGCATAACACCACGTACACGTTTTCCTGTTCGATGCTTATCTGTCTTCACGTTCCTGATGTTGAACCTCCTATTTGCATCGCCATTGGTTTATTTATGTATTATGTAGCGCCACGGTCTTTGAATTTTTCATTTGTGAAAGGTCAGTTTGGCCTGACCGAAACCTGTAGTATTTTAATATATTAAACATTTTTCTTCTTAATTTGTGTGTTGGCTTTTAATTTACTATGTTAATTGACACATGCTAAATTTTACTAATGTTAATTTACTTATTTATTTGACGAAGCTTTCTTTAGTAACTTCGTCTTTCCGGGGCCTAAAATTGGTATTGCTACATTAACTTTTAATATGCGATCCAATAACTTTACACGATATGCCTGCAAAAGCTTATTGAAATAAAGAAATTATATAGTTTTTAGCCTGAAGCTCCTAACCTACAGATCGAATACACTCCGAAAATCAATAGGATCTTTCGTTAGTTACGTCCAATAAAGTTTAGCTCCAAGGATATATACAAATATATAGAGAGAGAGAGCTCGATATCTAAACCACTGGAGGGAGAGACGGATTATTTCAAAAATTGCATTCTTCTATTATTTTTCTCTCCGGTATTTATTAAGACATTTTACAAAATATGACATCAAACTTACACTTGGTGAGGTTTAATATTTTTTTTTTAAATAGTTTTGTTTCCTTCAAAACAAGCAAAAAAAAAATAAAATAAAGTAAAACTAAATCTTTTACGATGGGGGGGTCCGTTTTCTCAATTCGCTGGAAGTTGTGTCAATACCGTGTGTCTTTTGGTCTGTGAATCGACGGAATTCCATCAAATCACTGTCGAAAGCAGGGACCGACTGTGGGATCGATTTCCAAAGACAGTTTTCAATTGTCGACGATTCCTTCATCGATTTGTCTCATCCGCAGGTGGCGGCAACGATTTCTGCGGCTGTAAACAAGAAAGTCCTTCCTTCCTAGTTGGACTTCAAATGCGGTGGATATAAGAAAAACAACTTAAAAGAAAAAGATCAGAAAGAAGGTTACCTTATAAAAGTTAAATATCTTGCTTAGAATTCAGGTAGAAGATGAGAAATCGGGAATAAATCTTAAAATCAGCGCAATGTCGCTGTCGTTATTAATTTTCTTATTCTTAATACCAACTGAAATATCAAATACATACACCACAATCTTCTGTAAAAAATTAATGCAGCCATCTATATTTTCAGGCACCATTTAATGCAGCCCTCTTTATTTTCCATCTATATTTCATCTTTCTATTCCGAAGATTTCTTCAGGACATTAATGGGAGGAGAAGAAATTCTATTCTCCCTCCTCTAAATTCGTTATGAATACGTTTGAAAATATTTGAAAAATGACAATAAACAAATAATGATTCATTAGATTTTCAACCAGCCATTAGATATCCTCTATTATAAATAACTAGATATCATTTGCCATAAATAATGATTCATCTGTTACAAATAATTAGACAACCTTAAACAATTAACAACATTTTTAATCGTAATTTTTGGTGCTGCCGGAATAAAACCAAGAAGGGAATTCAAAACTTGAGTTCCCTAATTTATTCACGCCGAAAAAATCGCTGCATTAAGTGTCAAGCACGGCTGCATACATTTACCACCAAATCAGATAGCAATAATAGTCACCAGTTGCTTCTGGTGAGTGAAAAGGCCAAGCAGTGGTTTCAAGATGGCTTCCGTACTGAAACAGAACAAGTGCGCTTTGTCTTTCATTTTTTTTTTAATTCCATCTGTTCAAATTCACTAGCCCTTGCTAGTGCTACGGTAATGGCGAAGGTTTGACAGTACAATATTTGCGTATAAAGATGCAAGGACAATGCTTAACTTCACGATGCTGTCGACCATGACTCTTTTGAACTCCTAAAAATCTGGAAATTCTTTCATATCCACATACATTTCTAATTTCTGCCAGGCTTCTGTGTTTTCCCAAAGATAAAAAAAAAAGACCATGCAGGTAATTACTTCCACTGCAATGAACTTGCTCAAACTGAAGGCAAGAAATGGTTATGTGTAAGGAATCATTTCTTTTTCGATGAAGGATTTGAGAAAATCGATATATCGCTAAACAAACTTGGTGACTATTTGAAGAGGAAAGGCTAAATACGATACTGCATCTCAGTCTCATGAGAGATTCTGCATGTTGTTATTTTCTTTCAGTAAAAAAGTTGGCAATACTTTTTTGAAGTATTCTTATACTTACTAGAATTTGTACTATCAAACATTCTGACTTTCAGAGACAAATATCACAGATACGCTTGAACTTTAAAAGTTGATTGACAGCAATAAAAATTATTCCAATAATGTCCTTTAAAAAACTAGATAGATTATTTAGATTTAGTAAGGTATGCGACGACAGCAATCTACGATATTTTAAAGATATATTCATATAATTTTAAATACTTCAAGAATGAAAAAGTAGTTTCTTCCTTGAATTTAATTTTCTTAATATAATTTTTTAAGTTTATTTCGTGGAATATCTGGTTTGCATATTTTTCAAGTTTTCATATTTAATGTTCCAATTACACTAAGCACGAGCGAATGAATTCCTTAATATTCTGTTTCTCATTAAAATACTCATCATTCCATCTTTTGACTTTTTTATAGTTGTAATATTGTTCCTGAAGTTTTCTTAATAACAAATCTTCGAATCAAATTCTACAAAGCGAGAACTCTTATAAATTTTATCTTGGAAATGGGCGTAAGGATTTTGATGAAATTTTGATCAATGATCCGCCCAATCTGATATGTTCATTTTATGTGAGAGTTTTTAGATACAACAAAAGAAACATATCAGATTGGGCGGATCATTGCGCAAACATAAAACACAATCCAGATCCTAAAGTGGATAAAATTAGCAAAATTCAAGAAGAAAAGGAAAAGCTGATAGATTCACGCATAATTCTAACCCATGTATGAGTAAAGAAAAATTTCTTAAAAGTTAGTGAAGTGGCTTTATGTTATATAAAAAAGAACATGGAAAACAAAAGGAAAACAAAATAATAGTGGCATCTAAATTTTATATTAATTAAACATTATGAACAAAGTTCTGTATTAAATAATTAAATCATTAGTATTATTGTTAATTAGGCAAATTGAACAAAGTATTGTGATCACTAAACACGATGCCAATTAATATGTTATTAGTATTATTGTCATTTTATTGTAATTTAAAAGTTAGTATTCGTAACGAATTATGAAGTATTAGAGGAAAGAGAAAGTTTTTCTTTTTCCTCAACTAAAACCTGAAGAAGTTTCTTGTTCAAAGAAATGAAACATTGTTTAAGAGTATTAAAGAAGATATTTTATAGGTAATGATGTTCTAGTATATTTAATTTTTTTTTTTTTTTTGAGATGGCCAGGCATTTTTTTATTTTTTATTTTTTAATAATGGAGCCCAAGAACAGTATGAATCGTAAGCATTGAGATTACTGATGGTTTAGTTATTATAAATAACATTCGCCAGTTGCTGGAAAAAGTTACTGACATAATATGGTCATGCAGTGAATTTTATATCGTCGTAAAAATAAGACAATCACATCACTTTCACTGTTTCGCGCCAAAAGAACTGCCAGAAATTAGCTAGGATTTATTTATTCTAAAGGAAAAGCAATATTTTGCAATAAAACAATTTTAATTTTAAGTATCAAAGCACTAAAAGTAGTATGTTTGCGTTCGACAACTTTGGGAAGAACTCAAATATAATCCAATAATATATTTTCAATTATCTTAAAAGGAGAAAGAGCTCCCACGGGGATGGTTGGTTGAAAATCGATAGTATAGATTTCTGAAGGGTAACCATCAAATTTCATATTTCTTTTTTTTTTTTTTTTTTTTTTAAGAAATAATATATTTTTTTTTTTTTTTTTTTTTTTTCTTGTTGTTTTTAGGTTTTTTTTTTATATTATAAAGAAACTTTTTTTTTCCTATCTCAAAGTTTCTTTATAATATACATATATATATATATAAAAAAATTGAAATCATAAGAGAATTAGTAAAAGAAATGAAATTGGAATGAATATTAACACTTACGAGCCTAAAATAAGCGATTTAAAAAAATATGATAAATCAAAAACCAAATCTGCACATGAATAAACATTTACACCTTTGAGTTTTTTTATCAGAGGAATCGGGAACGGCCGTTTCGTCTCTTTTAGGGACTGATCAACATAATAATAATAATATATTTTTAAGAAAAAAATTAAAAAAGAAACTTAAAAAAGAAATTAAAATATAAGTTTTAATAAGTTTCGCTGAAGTCTCCCCAGAAAATTCCAACTGCATTATAAGCGATAGAGTTACACTCCACTATTAAATTCAAAATCTAATGTGCCCATACACCAGCTTATATATTAATACAAACATTAAAATTATTTTATGTTTACATTATTATTATTATGTTTACATTCATTAGGAATATCCTTCCTAATTTCAGGCATCTCAACATTCATTAGGGATATCCTTCCAATTAAATATAAATCAGGCAGTTGCTTATCTACAGCAGAATTCATCGTAAGTCGATACCATTGAAATTACTGGGTACAGACGCCACTCGATGTCAAATATTTATGGACAACAATAAAAAAAAAAATCAATAGATGAGTTTTTAAAAAATAATTATAATTATAAGAAAATTCCCTTTTCTTAAAAAAAATTATTTTGTACTTTTTCATTTTTTTTTGTCACCTGATTGTGGACTTGTTAAAACAACTTGACAGTCCTTGACGCAGAATTTGGGAACCACTGAGAACACATTACGTTTATTTTTTTTTTAACAAACAATAACTAAACATGTGTTTGGAATCAGTAAAAGTCCCTAATGTGGCTAATAAAAACAAGCAAACTCGTACTCTCCACATCTTAGGGTCGGTTTCTTGAGCTAATCCTGGATTAAATCAAATTGAAACCATTACAGTTGCGACATTAGCTAATGCTAATACCCTTTGGAGAAATCGGCCGTTATAGGTTTCCAGCTGAGAGGATTTTTTTATTATTTATTTATTCATTTTATTGGTTTGGAAGGAGCTAACACAGAGGTTCCTTAATCTGAAAACAAAACAGCAACAATTTTTCAAATGGACGAAATCTAATTTTGTCTTACCTGACAGCCGTGAGCCCAGGGGAAGATGCTTTAGGTAGAATTTCACTTCCTCCCTATGGATTCCCCACTCTTTAAGAATTTCGAAAGGACGTTCATTTTCAGCCACAGGACGTTCTGAAAGCATAGAAAGAAAATAGATTCTTTGAAATAAATCTATAGACATATTCCTGAGATAAGATTTTCGATCCTGTTATTTAGAAATATAATATAATATAATGTATTATAGTATATTTTCTTTATATTAGATTACAGCAACAATGAAATAATTCTAATTAAAATCTATTCTTTCACTGACTGAAAGAAATCACTCATTAATTCCATTGTTAGTCATCTAACAATAGCCCTGAGACCAGTGTTATTTTAAAATTAGCTAAAAAATTGTTATCCTTACTTAACTAGAAATCTAGAAAATATAAATGGGTAGCCTATTAGCTCGGTGAAAAATTAAAATCATTCAAAATCTGTACTACTAAAATCTTTTATTTCTCTGCCTGTCTATCCGGCGCATTTGTTAATTTCCTGTGAAAAAAATTACTACAATGAAACGTTCGAGCGGGAATCAAACCTGCAACCTTTTTATCCGAAGTCGGACGTCTTATCTATTAGGCCACGGGGACTACATTGAAATTATTGTTTCTGATCACTCCCTTTGTGTGTGTGTGTGTGTGTGTGTGTGTGACGCAATGAAAGAAGAGCCAGAGAAAAAAAGAAAATAACTCATTAATTTTAGCCTACTAGATTAAAATTTAAATTTCAATGTTCATTTTTTTCATAGCGCGCGATATTAAATGATGAATTCATTCAAAAAGGAATAAAATATCACTTTTTGCCTTGAACGCTTGGAATCGATTCTTCTTGGATTATCTATACTTACAAGGGGGAGACAGGGGGATGGCCTAGTATTTTATAAAATCTCAAATTTGTTTGAAATCTCGCAAGACAAAAGAAACGTTTGTGTTTTTTTGAACCTCTCTCTGCACTTCCAACTTTCTAGAAGAAAAATCAGTTAATGTTTCATTTTGATAATGGCTCTATCAAGAGACTTGTGTAATATTTGTTTGTTTGTTTTAGCCATTTGTTTCTAATGTATAATGTATTTGTATCTCGCCAATTTTGATGCCCTTTTGGGAGATGAAAGTACTCATGAAGTACTTCAAAAATATACCCGGTTTTAGGGTCCAACACTCAAGCGTACTTTCATCTCCCAAAAGGGCATCAAAATTGGCGAGATACAAACCGTGTCCTCTCCTTGTTAGTCTTTTCCTTTTTAGCCATGACGTAACGTGAAACGAAGTTTCAACTTGTCAAAAGATTGCTGTCGTTTCTCATCAGTTAGCGTGTGATCTAGCTAGAAGTTGGTAGTTTTCACCAGCCATGTCTGTTGATAGTGTGAAGAAGATTTTAGATGAACAAATAAATGACGCAAGCAGTAATAGGAGCTTCTTTCTGGATAATGAGCGTTATAACAAAATTTTACGGGAAATGAAGGAAGCTCAGATATTGCGAAAGAATAACCAGCCACTGACTTCGAAACATTACAGACGTCTTAAAAGATACGATGTCATGAAGATCGGTGATACGGAGAAACGTATTGAAGGTGTTTCGGGCGAAAATGACGATTCCAACATCCGTTATTACTGCAAGACGGAGGAGCTGTTTGATGTTTTGGAAAGAGCACATGTCAATACAAGGCACAAAAGTGCAAGAGGTAACACACTGTTTTCATTGTGCAAAAACATTCTCTCTATTTTCTGAATTCCTTATTTTAATTATTATTGTACATTACAGTCCTATGAGACTTTACAATAGGAGTGAAGCGAGCGGAGCTTCTTATACAACTACTCAAATAGAACAATTGATATCGTTTTAACACGGAAGGACATTTCCGATTTGAATGATTTTTAAGCACTAATATAGTTACGACAAGAGTCGTGACGAAGCCCGAATTAAAAAATTCGTTCCAGCGACTGAGATATAATTGATCGAAGAGTCTAAAACACATACTGGGACGCTTTGGCTGTCAATAAAAGTTTTTCTTTCCTCATTGCTTTAATTCAACAATTATCTCGTCAATATTGCTGTCATTAAACAGAGGAGAACTGATTCCTAATAATAATTAGAAAATGCATTTCAAAATTATTATTCGGTTTTGGTAATGTAACTTTGTGTCCTTATTTATTGGAACATATTTTGAAGCATTTTAAAACCAATTGAGGTCCTATGATAGAAAACTCAGGAATGCAAAATTAACAAGAAACAACATAAAGAAATTTAGAAACTAAACAAAAAAATAGTTTACCGTAATTGAAGGGAATACAGGAATTGTTTTCTAAGAATTTGGTTGTAGAAATTGAAGCCCCCTACCCTTAAAATTGCTACTTTCTTTTCGTTTGAATATTTAACCAAAGCAGCTCCATTTCATAGAAAAACGTGAAGAAAAATTGACAGGCTATGGGAGAATAGCTTATTATGATTAATTTCTTTGCAACTATCTTCGCCAAAAATGCATATTCAATTCGTGACTGCAATGTAAGGATTCCTAGTATCGAGATTAGCTGAATTGGTAGGTAGTTCTTAATTTCATTAAACTTGGTAGATACTGGGTGAAGATGATTAGGAAACAAGAAACAGTTTGTTCTCGATTCCCGGCATCAAACATAATAAAAACAGCTCAGTGAATCCTTATTTATGTGTATTATAGTTTTTATTGTGATGTTATTATGATTTAATGAAAAGCAAATTTAACGTCCGCAATAATTCATATGTAGAGAGAAAAAAATCACAACCGGACAACAAATAAGCCTTCGCCCATTGAACCAACATCAACGGGAATTCTGAACAGCTGTTTCATCTTTATTAGGAATCATCAGCAGAATTTACCCTTGATGTTTGGCTCAGTTGCGCGAAGCTTTAACTAAAAGCATTCTCGATCTCGGGAATGAGACCGAGATCGAGAATGGGCCGCCGAGTTAAAAACAA
Source organism: Thereuonema tuberculata (assembly GCA_023159025.1). Lineage (NCBI taxonomy): Eukaryota > Metazoa > Arthropoda > Chilopoda > Scutigeromorpha > Scutigeridae > Thereuonema > Thereuonema tuberculata. Next base: position 71,585,978 of record JAFIDM010014012.1, read on the forward strand.
TCAAATAAAAAATGATCCTGTGAGATCCACAGTATCCTTTCACTGAAAGGCACTAAGGAATTTATTTACAAAAAGACGACATCGTAAGTTCAATGAAAAACAAATTTAATGTCCGTAATAATTCATAAATAGACAGAAAAAATCCCAACCGGACAACAAATATGCCTTCGCCTCCGTTTCATCCTTATTAGGAACCATCAGTGAAGGAACAAGGGATTAATACTGTGGATCTCACAGGATCCTTTTTTATTTGATTGTTTTTTTTATCTCTGCGGCCCATTCCCGGGATCGAGAATGCTTTAGTTAAAGCTTCGCGCAACTGAGCCAAACATCAATGGTAAATTCTGCTGATGATTCCTAATAAGAATGAAACAGCTGTTCAGAATTCCCGTTGATGTAGGCTCAATGGGCGAAGGAATATTTATTGTCCGGTTGTGATTTTTTTCTCTCTGTTTATTATGATTTACGCACGCTAAATTTGGTGTTATATCATTAAATTTTTGTTAGAAATATTTCCTTAAACGAATGGCACCGAGATAAAATCGCGATGTTATCGTAGTTGTTTTTCGTGATGAAAGTAAAATATTTATTATCACGGTGTCTCCATATCTGTATCTTGCGAGTGTATTAAATATCATACTGTGTTAGGAATCTGCAGCTCCGGAAGCTGATAGATTTTTTAAAATCATTGAGCTTTTCCTGAAATAATGGGTTGACCAAAAAACTTCGTTCGGCTTTTTGACATAAGTTGGCTCTAGTAGCGCTTAGGTGTCTTTAACGTCATTCGATACCATTTGTTAGATTGTATTGTGACAGCTGTCATATCAGCCTGCATTTAAAACAAAAACTAATCAAAATTGGTGAATTTATGTTGCCAATTTAATATTGAAGATGGAAGACAATAAGCACGCAAGACTAGAGCCAACATACGTGTTTCTTTGATGGTCAGGCGAAAACTGTTACAGCTGGGGTGGGAAGTTCTGATTCATCCGCCCTATTCACCAGACATTGCACCTTCGGATTTCATTGATTTCGGTCTTTTCAAAATTCTCTTAATGGAAAAAATTTAATTTCCTGGAAGACACCAAAGGCATCTGGAACATATTTTTTGCTCAAAAAGATAAAAAGTTTTGAGAAGACTGAATTATGAAGTTGCCTGAAAGATGGCAGAAGATAGTGGAACAAACCGTTGAAGACGTTGTTCAATAAAAGTATTGATGACAAGTAAAAATGTGTCTTTTATTGTTACTTAAAAACCGAACGAACTTTTTGGCCAACCCAATACTTCTTCATAGGTTGAAATAAAGGAATGACCATCTCCCAAAGTTATATATTTATTTATTTTTAATTTTTAATTAAAAAACAATAAAATAAATAAATAAATAAATGTAAGTGAGCAACACTTCTTTTTGTTTAAAAAAAAAGCAACCCTCTAAACCAATTCCTCTATTATAAAATCATCAAAAGGATTTTTATTTTTGATTTTTTTTTGTTGAAATTTACATTATTTAGATACTCTGAGGAAGTAGTTACTGAGTTCTTCCAGGATTGTCTTTTTCTTTCACGTATTTGAATAGCTATTACAAAGATTAGATCAAATCTATAATCTGCTTTAACTTTGGAATTCATTATCTCCGAATACCCACAATTCAATAGAAGCCCACATAATGCTAAAGAATTGGTTGACGTTAATTCGTAGCCTCTCCACCCACCTAAGGATCGGAGAATGACTTCTTGTAAATAGCGAACCTTCCACGAGATCTTCGAGAAGAGACCAAACAAAGAAATGAAGAGGATTAGGAAGGATTTTATGCAGAAGCTTTCAAGAAAATGACTGCATTTCAAACCAACCACAACGAGAAAAAACGAAATCCACCAAGGGAAAAAAGAAGAAGATTAGAACTCAAAGAAATTGATCCCTAGGAAACACATACAAAAAAGTAAAACAAAAAAGACAGGGGATTGGTAATAGGAATAAAATTCTAAAAAATCTTAATCAAAACCCATAGAGCACTAAACAGGAAAGCGTTTATAATAGTATATATTATTATGTCCAATAAAGAATTAATAAGTATAAAAGCTTGTTATTATATATTATTTACGGATTAAATATTGACGATTTATTTATATGCAAGAATATAAATAAATTTTAAATAATCGAATATTAGCTTATGAGATAGAAGTTCACTAAAGGTAAAGGACTGTCGAATAAATTTCTGTATTCTGCTTGTAAGGCTTCAATTATTCCCCTTTTTATCCAGTCGAAATTAGCTTTAAATTGGAAACTATCATTTGATAATTTTAGAAAATACACGGCTTAATTATTATCCTCGTCGTGAATGATAATTAATATATTTTCCTGATAATAATAATCTTCTTTAATTACAATATTTTGAAATACATTTCCGGTTTTTCTTCATCAGGCAAAAAAGAAATATATTATATCTTCAAAATTATTTTTTGGAATAAAATTAAATAATCGTGAATAGGATAAATAATAGAGAGTTTTTGCCCAGCTCGCTATTCTATACGGTAACGCTTAAGTCACATGGCTGGTATTCTGCGCATGCGTCACTGTCCCGTAGAGGAAATACCGTTAACGTTACACGTTAACTTTCCTCGAATAGCGTATCGCTTTAGGGTAGAAACACGAGTTCCGATATTAGCGCTCCTGGTGACGAATTGTAGAACTTGAAGTCCAATCGATTTGTATCTATTTATTCGAAATTACCGATTACAAAAATGATTTTCACGATCGGAGGGCATCTTTTTCTTATGTTTTCGTGGATGCTTTCAGAAAACATTACATTAGTAATCAAAATCATTACAGAATTTCGGCTTGAAAATTTGAATCGACAAGCGATTGAAATCTCGAAAACATATCGTCGTTGATCGAGATTTAACGAGACTGAATTATTTATCGAACTGATTTATCGAAACTGATAACAAAGAAAGACAAAACGATGAAAAAAAAAAAAGAATATTTCCAATTTTAATTAATTAAAAACATTCAT
>JAFIDM010014012.1:71591372-71604292 GCA_023159025.1 Thereuonema tuberculata
GATATTAATCCAAAGTAAGTGCAATTTTAGTAGGCTAATTATATAATTTAAGAAATAGCACGTAAAACATATTTTTAACTAATGCTTCTTATATTGTCTTCGCTGTTTCTTTCTGTTTTGCAACTTTTTATTTTTTATTTATTTCATTATTATTAGACATTATAAAAGATTTTATTCTATTCTTTCTTTATCTACATCCAATTAATTTTAATTGGAACAAACATCAATAACCTACAGCATATCAAAAGATTAATATACTGTTCACCAAGCTCGCATTACCAATAATCATTAGCGTGTCCCATAATAATTTTTTGGATTATGACAATAACGTTTTGCTTACAGCAACGTCTTAAAAGATATCTTTATCTCATTAAGTTATATAAGAAATATCATTTTTCAAATTCTGAATTGTTTTTCCACCATCTTCAACACCGGTTTGATTTTTTGTTTTCAAAAACCTTTTTTGATAAACTACGAACAACTAACTGCTGCTAAGATATTGAATTAGATTCTAATTGACGATTATTGAAAAATACCTGATGTAAATGTAGTAGCAATAGATTTCCCTTTCGTCAAAGGAAGACAAATGAACTTGTTACCAATGTTATTGTAACATTTATTACGATTGTTCTTCGTTCATTTTTGACAAAATTATTCGTAATTTGCTGATTAAACTTTTCAGTATGGCTTAGAAAAATGGTATATCCTTTTTTTGTTAACTACTTCCTCTCTAATCTTAGCATTTCTAATCCTTTAGTTCTTTAACATTTTCTTCACCCTCTATGTTTTTTGCAGAGCGACCTTTTTTTGCTTCGTATTTTTTGGCCACTAGTGATGCTGTACTGAACTGTCTCTTTTAGAATAGGATCATTTTTCAAACTTTAATTACTGTTATAATGAATTATCTTTAGAAACAGACATTAACTGGATTTTACATATTGTAGGAGCTTTTATTATTAATTACAAATTTGTAAATATTTGAGAGATGGAATGACCTTTAAAAATTAAAAAGAAATTTTGACAATAATGCAAAATGGTTAAAAATCTGTCCTTACAGAATTCTTCCATTGAGTAATCTTATGCTAAAACAAACGATATGAAAAATTCTTATATATATATATATAACAAATTTTACTCTTTTAAAAAAGTTACACAGTGTAAACGTTAACCCAAACAAAAAAACACGTTTATCACTGGTATTTTCTTAGGCAAGACGGGCCTCAACCAGGGGTCTAAGTGTTGCTAAGGTATTGACGTAAAATGTTCGCAGTGCCAATGATGGCTGTCTTTTGTAATTCAGCTGTTGTTATTGCTGGTGCTCCAAGTCTGGTGTAATAGTCCATAAATTTAAGTGATAGTGTTCCTAGTGCACCAATGATGATTGGCAACACTGTAGTTGTTTTATTCCATATTCGTGTAATTTCAAGTGCCAGAGCCCTGTATTTGTTGATTTTTTCCAGTTCTTTTTCCTGGACTCTACAGTCCCCAGGGATGGCAATGTCAATTAGGGTCACATTTTGTTGTTCAATTAATGTAATATCGGGCGTATTAGCTGTTACATGCTGGTCTGTTTGAATACGAAAATCCCAGAGGATTTTAACTTGCCCGTTGTCCAAGACCTTTTCTATACTGTGATGCCAGGGTTTTTCTGATGTATGGAATCCAAATATATATATATATATATATATATATATAAAAGTTAAAGAATTATGCATTAATAGTAAAGTAAAAAATAATTCTTTGAAATATAATAAGCTATTTAACTTAAAAATAATCAAGAATCATCAAGTGATGATCTATTAAATATGCGTATTATATATCAACTACAATGTAGAGACTAATGAAGTATATTATGGAAGCTCATCCAGAACTCTAAAGGAACGTTTTATCAAAACACATAAAGGCTTTCAAAAACAACCATCCTAATGTATCTGATTAAATTCCATTGAAATGTAATGATGAATCAGACAGATTATTATTAGAATCTTGTTAAAAAAATTGATAAAAATTAAAAAAAAAATTGTTTTAATAAAGTCAAAAATTTAAAAGTAAATAACATATCCTTAAGAATATTTAAAAAATATTTAAATATTTAACTGACTTAAAGAATGTTATTATTATGTCTATTATTACTTTATCTAATTATTAAAAATATTATCTATTATGTCTATTATTACTTTATCTAATTATTAAAAATATTATCTATTATTCAATACACAATAATACATCATATGTATGTCTATCAGTGGCGTCACTAGGGGGGTGCAGGGGGTGCGGACCGCACCGGGTGACACCATCACAAGAGAAGATACAATTTTGAAGATATAATATATTTCTTTTTTGCCTGATGAAGAAAAACCGGAAATGTATTTCAAAATATTGTAATGAAAGAAGATTATTATTATCAGGAAAATATATTAATTATCATTCACGATGAGGATAATAATTAAGCCGTGTATTTTCTAAAATTATCAAATGATAGTTTCCAATTTAAAGCTAATTTCGACTGGATAAAAAGGGGAATAATTGAAGCCTTACAAGCAGAATACAGAAATTTATTCGACAGTCCTTTACCTTTAGTGAACTTCGATCTCATAAGCTAATATTCGATTATTTAAAATTTATTTATATTCTTGCATATAAATAAATCGTCAATATTTAATCCGTAAATAATATATAATAATAAGCTTTTATATTGATTATTAATTCTTTATTGGACATAATAACTTATACTACTATACTATTATCAACGCTTTCCTGTTTAGTGCTCTATGGGATTTGATTAAGATTTTTTAGAATTTTATTCATATTACCAATCCTCCGTCTTTTTTGTTTTACTTTTTTGTATGTGTTTACTAGGGATCAATTTCTTTGAGTTCTAATCTTCTTCTTTTTTCCCTTGGTGGATTTCGTTTTTTCTCGTTGTGGTTGGTTTGAAACGCAGTCATTTTCTTGAAAGCTTCTGCATAAAATCCTTCCTAATCCTCTTCATTTCTTTGTTTGGTCTCTTCTCGAAAATCTCGTGGAAGGTTCGCTATTTACAAGAAGTCATTCTCCGATCCTTAGGTGGGTGGAGAGGCTACGAATTAACGTCAACCAATTCTTTAGCATTATGTGGGCTTCTATTGAATTGTGGGTATTCGGAGATAATGGAATTCCAAAGTTAAAGCAGATTATAGGTTTGATCTAATCTTTGTAATAGCTATTCAAATACGTGAAAGAAAAAGACAATCCTGAAAGAACTCAGTAACTACTTCCTCAGAGTATTTAAATAATATAAATTTCAACAAAAAAAAAAATCAAAAATAAAAATCCTTTTGATGATTTTATAATAGAGGAATTAGTTTAGAGGGTTGCTTTTTTTTTTCAAACAAAAAGAAGTTTTCTGTTGCTCACTTACATTTATTTATTTATTTATTTTATTGTTTTTTAATTAAAAATTAAAAATAAATAAATAGATAACTTTGAGAGATGGTCATTCCTTTATTTCAACCTATGAAGAAGTATTGGGTTTGCCAAAAAGTTCGTTCGGTTTTTAAGTAACAATAAAAGACACATTTTTACTTGTCATCAATACTTTTATTGAACAACGTCTTCAACGGTTGTTCCACTATCTTCTGCCATCTTTCAGGCAACTTCATAATTCCGTCTTCTCAAAACTTTTTATCTTTTTGAGCAAAAAAAATGTTCCAGATGCCTTTGGTGTCTTCCAGGGAATTAAATTTTTTCCATTAAGAGAATTTTGAAAAGACCGAAATCAATGAAATCCGAAGGTGCAATGTCTGGTGAATAGGGCGGATGAATCAGAATTTCCCACCCCAGCTGTAACAGTTTTCGCCTGACCATCAAAGAAACACGTATGTTGGCTCTAGTCTTGCGTGCTTATTGTCTTCCATCTTCAATATTAAATTAACAACATAAATTCACCAATTTTGATTAGTTTTGTTTTAGATGTAGGATGATATGACAGCCGTCACAATACAATCTAACAAAATGGTATCGAATGACGTTAAAGACACATAAGCGCTACTAGAGCGAACGTACGTAAAAAAAAGCCGAAAAAACGATTTATATAATATAAATCTATTAATATTAATATAAGTATAATATTGGTCAACCCAATATTTCAGAGAAAAGCTCAATGATTTTAAAAGATCTCTCAGCTTCCGGAGCTGCAGATTTCTAAATGCAGTATGATATTTAATACACTCGCAAGATACAGATATACAGACACCGTGATGATAAATATTTGACTTTCATCACGAAAAACAATTACGAAAACATCGCGATTTTACCTCGGTGTCAAATATCTCGGAAATATTTCTAACAAAAATATAATATATAATACCAAATTTAGCGTGCATAAATCATAATAAATGAGAGCAAAAATCACAACCGGATAACAAATATTCCTTCGCACATTGGGCCAACATCAACGGGACTTCTGAACAGCTGTTTCATCCTTATTAGGAATCATCAGCAGAATTTACCCTTGATGTTTGGCTCAGTTGCGCGAAAGCTTTAACTAAAGCATTCTCGATCCCGGGAATGGGCCGCCGAAATAAAAAAAACAACAATCAAATAAAAAAGGATTCTGTGAGATCCACAGTATTAATCCCTTGTTCCTTCACTGATGGTTCCTAATAAGGATGAAACGGCTGTTCAGAATTCCCGTTGGTGTTGTCTCAATGTGCGAAGGCATATTTGTTGTCCGGTTGTGATTTTTTCTCTCTATTTATGAATTATTACGGACATCAAATTTGTTTTTCATTGAACTTATGATGTTTCTCTTTTGTAATTAAATTCCTTAGTGCCTTCCAGTGAAAGGACAAGGGATTAATACTGTGGATCTCACAGGATCCTTTTTTGTGTGATTGTTTTTATCTCGGCGGCCCATTCTCGATCTCGGTCTCATTCCCGAGATCGAGAATGCTTTTAGTTAAAGCTTTCGCGCAACTGAGCCAAACATCAGGGGTAAATTCTGCTGATGATTCCTAATAAGGATGAAACAGCTGTTCAGAATTTCCGTTGATGTTGGCTCAATGTGCGAAGACATATTTGTTGTCCGGTTGTGATTTTTTTTTATCTCTTAATTATGAATTATTATGGACGTTAAATTTGCTTTTCATAAAATCATAATAACATCACAATAAAAATATAACACATAAATAAGGATTCACTGAGCTGTTTTTATTGTGTTTGATGCCGGGAATCGAGAACAAACTGTTTCTTGTTTCCTAATCATCTTCATCCAGTATCTACCAAGTTTAATGATGTTTAGAACTACCTATCAGTTCAGCTAATCTCGAATATTTTTTGTATGTTTTGTTTCTGTATTAGCTTCAAAGTTCACTAGATTACGAAACGGATGATTTTCTTTTTGTTCTCTTAGTGTATTACTAATAACTGACTTTTTCATCATAATTACTTTGCTACTAGGAATCCTTACATTGCAGTCACGAATTGAATCTGCATTTCTGGCGAAGATAGTTGCAAAGAAATTAATCATAATAAGCTATTCTCCCATAACCTGTCAATTTTTCTTCACGTTTTTCTATGAAATGAAGCTGCTCTGGTTAAATATTCAAACGAAAAGAAAGTAGCATTTTTGAGGGGTGGCGGGCTTCAATTTCTACAACCAAATTATTAGAAAATAATTCCTAAATTCCCTTCAATACTGGTAAACTATATTTTTTTTTTTTTAGTTTCTAAATTTCTTTATGTTGTTTCTGTTAATTTTGGATTCCAGAGTTTTCTATCGTAGGACCTCAATTGGATTTAAAATAATTCGAAATATGTTCCAATAAATAAGGACACAAAGTTACATTGCCAAACCCGAATAATAATTTTGAAATGCATTTTCTAATGATTATTAGGAATCAGTTCTCGTCTGTTCAATGACAGTAATATTGACGAGATAATTGTTGAATTAAGCAATGAGGGAAGAAAAACTTTTATTGACAGCCAAAGCGTCCCAGTATGTCTTTTTGACTCTTCGATCAATTATATCTCAGTCGCTGGAACGAATTTTTAAATTCGGGCTTCGTCATGACTCTTGTGGTAACTGTGTTAGTGCTTAAAAATCATTTAAAATCGGAAATGTCCTTCCGTGTTAAATTTTGTGACACCAATTGTTCTACTTGAGTAGTTGTAAAAGAAGCTCCACTCGCTTAACTCTAATTATAAAGTCTTAGGACAATAATAATTCAAATAAGAAATTTAGAAAAATAGAGAGAATGTTTTTGCACAATGAAAGCAGTGTGTTACCTTTTGTCCTTTTTTGCCCCATGTTGACGCGTGCTCTTTCCAAAACACCAAACAGCTCCTCCGTCTTGCAGTAATAACGGATGTTGGAATCGTCATTTTCGCCCGAAACACCTTCCATAAGTTTTTCCGTATCACCGATCTTCATGACATCGTATCTTTTAACATGAAGGTAATGTTTCGAAGTCAGTGGCTGGTTATTCTTTCCCAATTTCTGACCTTCCTTCATTTCCCGTAAAATTTTGTTACAACGCTCATTATCCAGAAAGAAGCTCCTACCACTGGTTGCGTCATTTACTTGTTCATTTAAAATCTTCTTCACACTATCAACAGACATGGCTGGTGAAAACTATCAACTTCTAGCTAAGTCACACGCTAACTGATGAGACAGCAATCTTTTGACAAGTTGAAACTTTGTCTCACGTTACGTCATGGCTGTAAAAGGAAAAGACTAAGATGCGCTGTGATACAGTATTTTCATAATGGCGGAACGCGTTGTAGTTATTTTCTTTAACAGCCACGACACGTATTTCACATCATGGTTTTCTTTTTAATGACAAAATTTGTTGTGACTCGTTAAAAACAGTCAGGAAGCGAAATTTCTTGTTGTGGCTGTTTCTCTAAAACCCCAACGTGTTCTGGTCGTTTTTTTCGTTCATTGAGCGTTTTTTTGTCTTTGAGTCTAACATATAAACAAATTTCATATACATTAGAAACAAATGGCTAAAACAAACAAACAAATATTACACAAGTCTCTTTAAAGAGCCATTATCAAAATGAAACATTAACTGATTTTTCTTTTAGAAAGTTGGAAGTGCAGAGAGAGGTTCAAAAAAACACAATCGTTTCTTATGTCTTGCGAGATTTCCAACAAATTTGAGATTTTATAAAATACTAGGCCATCCCCGTGTCTTCCCCCTTTTAAGTATAGATAATCCAAGCAGGATCGATTCCAAGCGTTCAAGGTGAAACAGTGATATTTTATTCCTTTTTGAATGAACTCATAATTTGATATCGCGCGCCATAAAAAAAAAATGAACATTGAAATTTAAATTTTAATCTAGTAGGCTAAAACTAATGAGTTATTTTCTCTTTTCTCTGGCTCTTCTTTCACTGCGCCCCACACACACACACACACACAAAGGGAGTGATAAGAAACAATAATTTCAGTGTAGTCTCCGTGGCCTAATGGAGAAGAAGTCTGACTTCGGATCAAAAGGTTTCAGGTTTGATTCCCGCGCGAACGTTTCATTGTAGTAATTTTTTTTCACAGGAATTTAACAATTGCGCCAGATAGACAGACAGAGAAATAAAAGATTTCAGTTATGTAGATTTTGAATGATTTTAATTTTTCACCGAGGCAATAGGCTACCGATTTATATTTTCTAGATTTCTAGTTAAGTAAGAATAACAATTTTTTAGCTAATTTTAAAATAACACTGCTGGATGTATTATAGACCGTCTCAGGGCTATTCTTAGATGACTAACAATGGAATTAATGAGTGATTTCTTTCAGTCAGTGAAAGAATAGATTTTAATTAGCATTATTTGTTTGTTGCTGTAATCTAATACAAAGAAAATATACTTTAATACCTTATATTATATTTCTAAATAACAGGATCGAAAATCTCAGGAATATGTCTATGTATTTATTTCAAAGAAGCTATTTTCTTTCTTTGCTTTCAGAACGTCCTGTGGCTGAAAATGAACGTCCTTTCGAAATTCTTAAAGAGTGGGGAATCCATAGGGAGGAAGTGAAATTCTACCTAAAGCATCTTCCCCTGGGCTCACGGCTTTCAGGTAAGACCAAATTAGATTTCGTCCATTTGAAAAATTGTTTCTGTTTTGTTTTCAGATTAAGGAAACCTCTGTGCTGGCTCATTCCAAACCAATAAAATGTATAAACAAATAATAAAAATCCTCTGAACCTATAATGGCCGATTTCTCCAAAGGATATTAGTATTAGCTAATGTCGCAACTCTATTGGGTTCAATTGGATTTAATCCAGGATTAGCTCGTGAAACCAGCACTACGATGTGGAGAGTACGAGTTTGCTTGTTTTTATTAGCCACATTAGGGACTTTTACTGATTCCAAACACTATGTTTAATTTCTGTTTGTTAAAAAAAAATAAATAAACGTAATGTGTTCTCAGTGGTTCTTAAATTCTGCGCCAAGGACTTTCAAAGTTGTTTTAACAAGTCCACAATCAGGTGACAAAAAAATATGAAAAAAGTATAATTAATTTTTTAAGAAAAGGGATTTTTTTTTATAATTATAATTATTTTTTAAAAACGCATCTAATTGATTTTTTTTTATTGTTGTCCATAAATATATGACATCGAGTGGCATCTGTACCAGTAATTTCAATGGTATTGACTTACGATGCATTCTGCTGTAGATAAGCAACTACCTGTTTTTTATTGATATTTAATTGGAAGGATATCCCTAATGAATGTTGAGATGCCTAAATTAGGAATGATATTCCTAATGAATGTAAACATAATAATAATATTATTTATGTATGTAATAATATAAACATAAATTTATTTTAATGTTTGTATTAATATATAAGCTGGTGTATGGGCACATTAGATTTTGAATTTAATGGTGGAGTGTAACTCTATCGCTTATAATGCAGTTGGAATTTTCTGGGGAGACTTCAGCGAAACTTATAAATTTAATTTCTTTTTTAAGTTTCTTTTTTAACTTTTTCTTAAAAATATATTATTATTATTACGTTGATCAGTCCCTAAAAGAGACGAAACGGCCGTTCGCGATTCCTCTGATAAAAAAACTCAAAAGGCGTAAATGTTGATTCATGTGCAGCTTTGGTTTTTTGATTTATCATATTTTTTTAAATCGCTTATTTTAGGCTCGTAAATGTTAATATTCATTCCAATTTCATTTCTTTTACTAATTCTCTTACGATTTCATTTTTTTTTTTTTTTTTAATATATATTATAAAGAAACTTTGAGATAGGAAAAAAAAAAGTTTCTTTATAATATAAAAAAAAAAAACCCCAAGAACAACAAGTAAAAAAAAAAATTATTCCTATCTTCTTCAACTTAGGAAAAAAAGAAACATGAAATTTGGTGGTTACCCTTCAGAAATCTATACTATCGATTTTCAACCAACCATCCCCGTGGGAGCTCTTTCTCCTTTTAAGATAATTGAAAATATATTATTGGATTATATTTGAGTTCTTCCCAAAGTTGTCGAACGCAAACATACTACTTTTAGTGCTTTGATACTTAAAATTAAAATTGTTTTATTGCAAAATATTGCTTTTCTTTTAGAATAAATAAATCCTAGTCATTTTTTTTTTCATTTTTTTATTAATGAAATTAAATGAAATAATGGAAAAAATCAAAAAAATCACCCCTTATCAAAATCTTAATTATCATTTGATCTGTTGTTGTTCTTTGGCATTTTATTCGAGTGATGTAATATTATTGCTACATCTCGATTTCTTAGATACACTTAGAATTCTGGGAATCTCATTAAAGAAATTTGTTTTTTTTTGTGTTTTTTTATTAAAAAAACAAACAAACCACCTTTTGTTTGACTTAGGTAGGATAACAACAATAAAAAGAAAATGGAAACAATGGAAAAAATTCTGTAGCAGCATAAAAATCAGACGTTATATTGAATTAATGTCTACCGTTACTTTCTCTCACAGCTAATTTCGGCAGTTCTTTTGGCGCGAAACAGTGAAAGTGATCTGATTACCCTTATTTTTACGACGATATAAAATTCACTGCATGACCATATTATGTCAGTAACTTTTTCCAGTAACTGGCGAATGTTATTTATAATAACTAAACCATCAGTAATCTCAATGCTTACGATTCATATTGTGCTTGGGCTCCATTATTAAAAAATAAAAAATAAAAAAATGCCTTGCCATCTCAAAAAAAAAAAAAAGTTTTAAATACACTAGAACATCATTACCTATAAAATATCTTCTTTAATACTCTTCAACAATATTTCATTTCTTTGAACAAGAAACTTCTTCAGGTTTTAGTTGAGGAAAAAGAAAAACTTTCTCTTTCCTCTAATACTTCATAATTCGTTATGAATACAAACTTTTAAATTACAATAAAATGACAATAACACTAATAACATATTAATTGGCATCGTGTTTAGTGAACACAATACTTTGTTCAATTTGCCTAATTAACAATAATACTAATGATTTAATTATTTAATACAAATCTTTGTTCTAATTCTTTAATATAAAATTTAGATGCCCTATTATTTTGTTTTCCATGTTCTTTTTTATATAACCAAAACCACTTCACTAACTTTTAATAAATTTTTCTTTATTAATACTTGGATTAGAATTAATTATGCGTGATTCTATCAGCTTTTCCTTTTTTTCGTGAATCTTGCTAATTTCATCCACTTTAGGATCTGGATTGTGTTTCATGTTTGCGCAATGATCCGCCCAATCTGATATGTTTCTTTTATTGTATCTAAAAGCTCTCACAAAAAAGGAACATATCATTGATCAAAATTTCATCAAAATCCTTACGCCCATTTCCAAGATAAAATTTATAAGAGTTGCTCACTTTGTAGTATTTGATTCGAGGATTTGTTAGTAAGAAAAGTTCAGGAACAAAATTACAACTATAAAAAAGTCAAAAAAAAAAAAAAAATCTAATGGTTGGTTTAAAATCTAATTAATCATTATTTGTTTTTATTGTCATTTTTCAAATATTTTCAAACGTATTCATAACGAATTTAGAGGAGGGAGAAAAGAATTTCTTCTCCTCGCATTAATGTCCTGAAGAAGTCTTCGGAATAGAAAGATGAAATATAGATGGAAAATAAAGATGGCTGCATTAAAGGGCTGCATGAAAATATAGATGACTGCATTAATTTTTTACAGAAGATTGTGATGTATGTATTTGATAGTTCAGTTGGTATTAAGAATAAGAAAATTAACAACGACAGCGACATTGCGCTGATTTAAGATTTATTTCCGATTTCTCATCTTCTACCTGAATTCTAAGCTGGATATTGAACTTTATAAGGTAACCTTCTTTCTGATCTTTTCCTTTTAAGTTGTTTTCTTATATCCACCGCATTTGAAGTCCAACTAGGAAGGAAGGAGTTTCTTGTTTACAGCCGCAGAAATCGTTGCCGCCACCTGCGGATGAGACAAATCGATGAAGGAATCGTCGACAATTGAAAACTGTCTTTGGAAATCGATCCCACAGTCGGTCCCTGCTTTCGACAGTGATTTGATGGAATTCCGTCGATTCACAGACCAAAAGACACACGGTATTGACACAACTTCCAGCGAATTGAGAAAACGGACCCCCCCATCGTAAAAGATTTAGTTTTACTTTTTTTTTCTTTTTTTGCTTGTTTTGAAGGAAACAAAGCTATTTAAAAAAAAATATTAAACCTCACCAAGTGTAAGTTTGATATATTTTAAATATTTTGTAAAATGTCTTAATAAATACCGGAGAGAAAAATAACAGAAGAATGCAATATTTGAAATAATCCGTCTCTCCCTCCAGTGGTTTAGATATCGAGCTCTCTCTCTCTCTCTATATATATATATTTATATATATCCTTGGAGCTAAACTTTATTGGACGATACTAACGAAAGATCCTATTGATTTTCGGAGTGTATTCGATCTATAGGTTAGGAGCTTCAGACTAAAAACTACATAATTTCTTTATTTCAATAAGCTTTTGCTGGCATATCGTGTAAAGTTATTGGATCACAGATTAAAAGATAATGTAGCAATACCAATTTTAGGCCCCGGAAAGATGAAGTTAGGTTACTAAAGAAAGCTTTGTCAAATAAATAAGTAAATTAACATTGGTAAAATTTAGCATGTGTGAATTATCATAGTAAATTAAAAGCCAACACACAAATTAAGAAGAAAAATGTTTAATACATTAAAATACTGCAGGTTTCGGTCAGCCCAAACTGACCTTTCACAAATGAAAAATTCAAAGACCGTAGCGGTACATAATACATAAATAAACTGCTCCGATTAAATTATTAAAGTTAAATAATTTAATAACTTTAAGTTGTAGTGACTAAAATAAAGAGAATAGCTTGAAACAATTTTTTTATTTATTTTAAAATGAGAATGATCCTGAGAAATTTGAATATTGAGTTTTGATGACGTAAGTTTTGAGTGTGAGATTGAGTGACGTCGCAGAGAGAGTGAAAGTAACTTGCATTC
This sequence comes from Thereuonema tuberculata, assembly GCA_023159025.1. Lineage (NCBI taxonomy): Eukaryota > Metazoa > Arthropoda > Chilopoda > Scutigeromorpha > Scutigeridae > Thereuonema > Thereuonema tuberculata. The sequence goes on from JAFIDM010014012.1 coordinate 71,603,849, forward strand.
GAGTAAGAAGGGGTTGGCTGTTCGAGAGAGACGTAATGTGTTGGTCTCAGGTTGCAGATGAGAACTATTATTACAGAGCCGATAAGAAAGTAAATGCCGTGCCTAAGGTATTATAATTTGGATAATATAAATTTCCGAAGAAGTAGAAAGTTTAATCTGAGTAAGATTAAAACTATGAAGAAAGAGAATAGGCAAGAAGTAATTATTATCAAGTGAACTATTCCATTCGAAGGGAGCGCCGTCCGTGCGATAGTCTTAGAAGGAATAAGACAAAGATATTTTATAAAGGGAATATTAAAGAAGCGGCCTGAATGGAAAAGACAGTTATCTATAGAAGAAATTATTCTATCGAAAGAAACTGTAATTTGTGATACGTATAAGACGTTGGATAATATTAAGTAGCTGAGATACAATTGCTGTTCCGTGAAACGGAGAATTCCGAAG
>JAFIDM010014077.1:0-16534 GCA_023159025.1 Thereuonema tuberculata
GTTTATTATTTAGTAATGATTATTATTTATTTTCTATCCTCAATAATAACATTTGAAATTATTTGAGAAATTTATTAGAATAATGAAGCATTTCTTAATATGCTAACATAAAAAAAAATATGATCACTGCAAGATAGGTTTGTATAAGAAATAGACAGATTTTCAAAGTTGAAAATGAAGAAATTCAAATAATTAATTTTGTAATTCAATTGAATTCAAGAAATCACTAGGACAATATCGACAGGGTTTCTGAAAAATATATTTCATTAACAGAAAATATATTTTTAACTATTTTACATTTAAATAAACATTCAAGTAAACATTTAAATAAACATTACTCAATAACTATTCAACAAGATTACGATTGCAAGAAATATAATTAGAACTTCTACTGTATAACTGTATTAGCGAAGAAAAAGTTTTTGTGGGATTTAACTTACCTTGACAGGGTTTATGATTTAGATATTTCAAATGATTATCAAATAATAAAAAAATCCTTGGAAAGCTAATGTTACATCTATTTGCCAGTATTCCTAAAATTGCTAAAAGTTTGAAAAGATGGACATGACTGTTTCAATCCTCCGAAAACATCTTTTTATAATCTTAAGAGTAACATTTTCATATCTATTTTTTTTGTCACCGTAACATGAGTGAATCATTTGAGATCATATGTAGCTCAGGGTTTTTTAAACATTTTGGCGATTATAAACTTTCAAAGAATTGTCCAATAATTCTTCATAGGCCCTTCCGAGGAATTCCAATGTGAAGAATTATGAAAGAAGTAGCCAATCACTCAAAATCCAAAAAATAAAACTATTAACATCCATTTTACAATCATTTTTCCAGTTTATAAAAATCCCTTTCTATGTTGTCACACCCAAATTTCTATGTGATTAACAAAAATTTTTGATCTTTTCTGCAGAATACCATTATCAATTTGCTTAAATTTGAAGTTACCCAAATCAAACTGTGGCTCTCTTTGCTTAACTCAAAGAAACTCGACCATTGAAGATACTTGAGAATCTTATATAACATCTTTTATTTATATACTAAATAATCACGAAATTAATATTCTAATAAATAAGTGTGATTACCGTTCATTTGGTTGGCCAAAAAGGCTTACTCAAAAAACTTGTGATTCACTTATCTTATAGTTTTTTTTTTTAAATTACAAATGCATAGTTTTATACAGTTGATATTTAAAAAACTGACAAATAAAAAATGAAAGGAATATAATATTTAACAGTGCTAACGATTAAAAACACATATCCATTAATTGAAAGCATAAAATATATACAATGTTTCAAACCCTCATCTTGTTATTGCAGGGTCCTTTATCAAGTATACTTCTAAATTAAAAACTGATCGACGATTCCAAATTTGGAGGATCAGTTTTTAATTTAGGAGTCTACTTTATAAAGGACCCTGCAATAACATGATGAGGGTTTGAAACGTTGTATATATTTTATGCTTTTAATTAATGGATATGTGTTTTCAATCGTTAGCACTGTTAATTATTATAACGACAATTTAAAGAGATTTTGAATATAATATTTATCTGAAAGCTGCTTACATGATTGAGGTTTTCTTTGAAGAAAGAAACGACTGCAATTTAAACCTAGTTTAAAGGTTGTACTTATCAAACATTCATCTGAAAGATTTCTTTGTTATGATTGAAATAATGAAAAAACTTTCATATAAGACTTTTTTGGACATTACTTAGTTTTTTTCATTATAGGAATCAGTAGGATTTTCTTCTACTTTTTATATAATAAACTAGCAAAATATCGTTGCTTCGGTCTGGATTGAACAGCTGTTGCAACATGGAGAAGGATGAAATTGTAATTTGTGAGGTCCCTTCTAAACTTTCGTAGTTGGTAAAAAAAAAATCATATAATCGTTACAAATTACTGTTACATTCGTATTTTGTAACCCAAAATCCCTTAGATATCAAATTTCATCGAGATCGAATGACATAAGACTCTCCCCCCTCCCTTTCCTGCTTTTCTCACTCTCCTTAGGGAAAAAAAAATTAATAAATGCAATTCTAGAGAGCAACCTTCTATTTATATTTCGTATGAGGGAAAATATCGCTGGCAGTTTAATTTTCATCGGTTTCGGTTGTGCGTTATTGAGTCAGTGAAGATATTTATCTTTATATGTAATGTATCTGAAACTCCGAGATTCCACTGCTGAACATCCAATTATACATGTTTCGGAAACGCCGAAAATTTAGCTGGGCAAATCTCTGCACTACGAACAGGACATCTATCTAATCCAAGATGTTCTACAAACCGTTCTAAGAGATGAATCGAGCATTCAAAGATTAAAATCTTGAGGAGTTGCATACACAGAGATCGCTGTTCCTTTACTGGTTCTTCATTTGCAGAGGATTCAGAGTCCGAGACGGCCAGAACTCTTCAGCTGAATCCTTCAGTTTTATTATCACTAAGAGATGCAACATACGATGCCGAAAAGAATCGATGAAGGAAAGTCACGGAGGTTGCTGCTTGTAAGACTTCCGCTGTGATTGACAAACGTGGGAAGGTATCGCCAAACCTTTGAGCTCTCAGAAGCATGTAGGGATATCGTTCGGCCAGTATATTGCTAGGACAACTTTTGCTTTTAGTTGATAGTTTCGAGGAATGTGGCTCCTCTTGTGGAGTCAAAGGCATTGCTGTTATACATAATAGGCTACCGGCCAACACAAGCTGCTGCAAGTCAGTATTGCTGCAAAGAAATCAAAAGTTAGTCCAAGGAAATCCATGTTGTATGGTAAACTCACATTTTCTTGTTAGAAAATAAATAGATATAGATGCTGCAAAAAGGGAAGCACTTGAGACTGCAGAATCTCCAGAATCTATCGCTGAGCTATAATCACTAACATCGGAGACGGAGAATCGTAGGACATGGCTCCAACACTATGACATCACTCATCATTCAAGTAAGTAGTCCAGATTTAAATGCTGCCCAGTGCTCCTCCATATTCGTGCTCGATAGTTATCCGTGTCCAGGCAAAATCTTGATTCGTCACTAAACTGATTCGTTGCCAGTCCACAGCCGTCCATGCCACCTACTCACTACACCACTGCAACGAAGTTGATGTTGCGATGGTGGGATGTTAATGACAGACAGTGAAAGGAGGGCCGAGAATGTAAGTCATCTAGCATTCATACAGAAAGTTACATGAGTTTCTAGTGATGCTGCTGCGCGTTATCTCGATGGTGGGCAGGAAAACCTTGCATCAGTTATTCAAATAATCATTACTTAACAACTATTCAACAACATTGCTATTGCACGAAATATAATTAGTCCGGGGAAATTAGATATTGACCCGGACATTTGCAATAACAAGCTGAAAATTGGCTAGAAATGTAGAGAATAGTGTTCTGATTGATATCCGAAAATTCCCCAAAAATCCATCTTGGGGAAAATCCGCCATTTTGAAAAAAACCACCGCCATCTTGGATATTTCGAGTTTTAAGCATAGGGACTGAACCGAGCGTGTGAATGTATTCGTTTTTGCGTCAAATTAAATAATTCAGGCTGTATTACCTTTCGAAACACTAAAAATTAATAATTAAAAACCAATTGTGGTTCTTGAGAAATAATGAAAATGGCGACAAACGAAAATTGATCTAAATTTATTATAACATAAAAAAAATTAATCAAAGAAGACTTCATAACACAATGCGCGAAATATAGGCATAAGTTGCAATAGAAACACATTATTAAGGGTAAAAGTGAGGTAGCTTGTTTTGTGTTACCCCTGGAGCTCGACTGCCTGTTCACTAACTAGCCAAAATCTTTGACGATAATGCATGATCTGAAGAAATATAATCTATATTAGCGTCAATTTAAGACAACTAAAACAGTGTTCTTTAAATTTTGTAGGTATTTAGCGTTTCTATGACAACACTTCTGCCAAAGGTTCAACGTCGTCATCGCTATCCGAGTCAGACTAGTTCATACGATTTGTGCAGCCATGTCCTGGGCAGTAGCTGCAAATACTTGTGCAAGGAAAACCGTTTCTTCTGCACCTGCATCTCTTCTCGCACCCACAGTTAGAGTTCCCGAATATGATATTCAGTACCCGCTCCGGTACTGGTTCTTCTTTAGTTGGAATGGGTGTCAGCTGACCTGCATGAGCCATCCATCCCCACTCTGCTTCCGATAGGCAATTCCCCATCCAAACTGGAACCTAGAATGAAACAAATTAAACATTGAACAGCCAGTTTAAAAAGCTGTCGTTGTTGATAAAAACCCTCCTTAACTGCAGTTTTGAAACAAAACAAAAAAGATGCGCCAATGAGCAAGTTTTAATTTAGCCGAGTTTCCGCATGGCTCAACTCGCACAGTGTTTGGCTACCACGTAGTTCTCCTAATTGGAAGAATTGTGGGAGACTGTGTACGTGAAGAACACTGTGACCGAGATGGTAAACGGCCATGCCTACGCTCTAGCTGTCCGCGCACATCTTCTGATGCAGCTGGCGATCTTGATCATTCATGATATACAAGACGCAGACTCTCTTCTCAGCGATTGCTTGAAACGAACGCACTCAGACCACACTCTGGAACGACTTCGGTGGATCACGTTTTGTCGTCAGAGTACATCGCCCAGGCAGCAGAGTTGTTCGAAGCAAAGCTGAAAGGTCTCTTTTCATCTGGACGGCTCGCTGCGAAGCTGTGAGTGCGATTCTTTTAAGATGGTTGGTATCATGCATCTGTTCGTCAGACCTGAACGTTCTGGAGTTTGGATTCTTCACTTGCTGTGTGTCCAAAGAATGATTCCGTATTTCCACTCTGCGGGACATCTCAGCTCGAGGATGTTATGACTCCCTTGGAGTTTCGGCAATTTGTTAAGGAAGGCTGGTTCACTGTCAGGAGATCTGCAAAGTTCTGGTCAGGCATAAGGACCGATATAACTATAGAGCAAGTGTTGATGAGAAACATGAAGACGGCGGGTGGGCTCACACGTGGACGTGGATTGACGGATACGTCATTGGTCGATGGGTTTGTGCAATGCCTTCATCTGCACATGTAATCGACGCCACTGAAAGATTTTGTGGAGTCTTCGCCGAAACCTCCGACCAACATGTGGAGCTAAGAGAGTCTCGGCAAGTGAGAGATAAGGCAGACGTTCGCGAGATGGTAGACTGGCTCCAGTCCCACTATCCTTTTAACGACTCAACAAACCTAATATTCTTGTCTACTGGTATAGTAGCCGACGATACAGTTAACTTTGATGAGGCTCTCTACCGTGGTTTGCAAGCAAGGAAATCAATCACAGGTCAACGATTCAGTAAAGTCCACTTAAAACGAAACAACAAAGTCACGACTTTTGCCACTGCATCTAAAACGGCCAAGATCAAAGACACTCGTCGAAATCAATCATAACCAACTTTTTCACCGATTGCTGTGTGGCGACTTTGACCTCGAGGAGTACCTGACATATTGTAGTGATTTTTATATACTTGTATCATAGTTTTTATCATTGTGTATTCTAGTTATTCCGTTTTCTGTATTTTAATCTCTATTATTCAATTTCTCTGTAATTATCTGTTGATCTGTTTATTTTTGAATTTCAACGGTTGTGGCATCTTTTAATTCACTTTTATTTAAATCACAACGGTTTAAAAACCCGTTGTGATCACATGTCATTTAAAGCACCCAATCAATTTGTAATCGCCACAACCAATCAAATCCTTTTGTACATAGTCTATAAATACCGATGTTAGCTGTAAATAATCGGACAGATGCAGATCCAACAAGTCTAAGCCTCCTTTACTTAACCACGAACCAGACACCATGAAACACACCACAATATGCTTTTGCAGCAAGGCCTCCAGCGCTGTCTGAGGGGATGTTAATGCGGAAAGGCACTATATCTGGATTGATCGACGTTTTAGAAGAGATAGCGCCGTCCAAGACAAACTTTCCAATCAACCCAGAGTTTACAGTCGATGGCGGGTTCCTCCTGCACCGGGTTGTGTGGGCGCGTCTATGGAATGTCAGCCACATCTGTCTCCAGTATATCAAGTACGTGGAAAATCAGTGCATGTGATACCACTTCTGCTCCGTTCAGAAAAGGCACAAAGGGATCTTTCAAGAAGTTCAAGCTTGTTTAAGGGAGACAGTGTCGGTCGTCAACTAATAATTCTAGGTTTGGATGGGGAATCGCCTGCCAGAAGCAGAGTGGGGATGGATGAATCATGCAAGTCAGCTGACACCCATTCCATCTAAAGAAGAACCAGCACCGGAGCAGACACCGAACATCATATCCTGTAACTGTAACTGTGGTTGCGAGAATAGTCACGGGTGAAGAAGACACGGTTTTCTTTGTGCGGTTACTATGTGCGGCTATTGCGCAGAACATGGCTGCACACATCGTATGGACTATGCTGACTCGGATAGTTATGATGACGTTGAACCTTTGGCCGACGTGTTGTCATAGTAACGGGAAATAACTACAAAATTTAAAGACTACTTTTTACTGTTATTAAATCGGCGCTAATTTAGGTTATAATTTTTCAGATCATGCATTACCAGTGAGTGAAAGATTTTCGCCAGTGAGTGAACAGTCGGTCGAGCTCCAGTGACAAAAAATAAGCTACCTAACTTTTATCCTTCATAATGTATTTGTATTGCTGCTTACGCCTGTACTTCACGCCTTGTGCTATGAAGTCTTCTTTGATTCATTTTTTTTATATGTTACGATAACATTTATCATAATTTTAGACCAACATTCATTTGTCGCATTCAAATAAATATTATTTTTTCTCATGCATCAAAATTGGTCTGTAATTATTAATTTTAGTGTTTTGGAAGAGAACGCAGCCTGAATTAAGTAATTTGGTGCAAAAACGAATACAATCAGAATCTCAGGTTAAGTCGCTATGCTTAAAACTCGACAAATCGAGGATGGGGGCGGTTTTTTCAAAATGGCGGATTTTCCCCAAGATGGATTTTTTTGGAATTTTGGGATATCAATCAGAACACTATTCTCAACATTTCTACCAATTTTCAGCTTGTTATTGCAAATGTCTGGGTTCGGCCACTTTTTTGTCTAATTTTCCCGCATTAAATCGCAGCATCTACTGTAAAACTGTATTAGCGAAGAGAAAGTTTTTGTGGGATTTAACTTACCTTGACGGGGTTTAAGATTTAGATATTTCAAATAATTATCAAATAATAAAATTCCTTGACAAGCTTATGTTACATGTATTTGCCAGTATTCCTTAAATTGCTAAAAGTTTGAAAAGATAGACATGATTGGGCATGATTTCTGATATTTATTTAGTTCTCCAAATGCCTTCCCTGAGCGTATGTTCACGTCTCTACTTCTCAGCTGGTACTTCTCAGCTGGCAATCGCAGCCCAGCTGCAATTAGTGGCTCAACTACCAGTGACGGTAACGCACAGCGAGTATTTCGTTCCCAGATCATTTGATGTGAGTGAGCTAATTGTTTTGGCAAAGAGTGTGTATCTATTTGTACATTAATGAATTCAAATGAATAAAGTATAACGATCATTAAACATCAATTATAATAAAGCATAATAAAATAATTAAACGCAATAAATTGAGACAGGTAAATTAGCATTTCAAGAACAGGCTAGTGATCAAGGCCACGACCTTCTATCAGATTGTTGCGCTTGAACCTGGGTTCCAATCCCTGAGCCAGGCTTCGATCTGCCTTTCATCTATTTGTGAGTGTATAATGTTAGCTGGTTTCTACCGTGTACTTTGTCAACGATACTTTCGGCAGAATAGGTTAGTTTTAGCACCTTGTTGAGACCACAAGTGGCAATATCTTGAGCGTTGTTTAAAAAAAAAAATGACAGTTACTGTAATCGAAGCTGTAAACTGTTGATTATACGTATGACACTTTGATCACTAGACCACAGAGATTGCCTATATTTTTATATTATTTTTTTCAGATGCCTTTTTTTAATATAAAAGCTTTAGTCAGTTAATACGTATTATCAATGTATACGCTGGAAAAATAAACGTTGTTTTGGTGTTTCTAATTCTCAAATATTTACTTTTAATTATATTGGAACAAAATCGAGGAGATCGCGAATTTCTCCGGGAATGTTTCTCTCAAGAATTTTTTTCTCATCGATTAGCATTAATTTCTTTAAAGTTTAAATGTATAAAATTACTAGATTAAATATTAAATATTAATAATAGTAAATATTAATAATTTTAATATTAAATATTATTAATAAGAAATATTAAATATTTACACATTGCTTATTGGAAAGTTCATTAGATAGTATTATTAGTGAATACAAAATGAAGTTTCTTATTTATCTATTCGCGTTCATTTCGATTAAAAATGGAAGTAAGATAAAAGTAATTGAATTATATAAATATAATTTCATGAAAATAGTTAATACTTAACACAGGGTATTTAAAATATCTATTATAATTTTTTTTATTTAATGTTCATCTTGTGCTATATACAGTAAACACTGGACCAAACACATAATAATTCGTAAATAAAAAAGCAATTCATATTTCAATACATAACATTTTTTCGGGGTATATTCACCGTCATCAGATGTAAAAGATACAAACATAAAAGGCATATTTCTGATGTTCGTTTTGTTTCCATTACGTTTACATCTTTTTATACCTTTTATGTTTTGTATCTTTTACATCTGATGAGGGGGGCAAAGGCTAATTAGGATTTCTCGGTCTCTGATTGGGTCAAAAACCCTGATGGAACTGATATTTAACTCTTGCGGTGAATTTCGGTGAAGTCCGGAGGGCCTAATTGGTCAAATCCAGTTTCCTCACCTCCACGCGGGGCCTCCTGGGATCTTTTAAGATGCGAAAGAGAGGTTGGCTGTGGAAAGCAACGGGAAGCTACCGCATTTCCTTTTCCCAAGAAAAACTGCAAACATGGCATGATGAATCTTTCCTCAGCAAAAAATTCCGGACATAAACTATCCCCCCATTCGGTTGTCCGGGAGGGGGATACTGAGGAAGGTTACATTATGACGCAATTCAGCCGACAGAAGAAAAGAAGATTGAGGATTGGATCACGGAATGTGAGAACTCTTCTTCAAGCGGGGAAGTTGGAAAACTTGAAGGAAGAAATGAGAAGAAACAGAGTGGATGTGATGGGAATATCAGAAGTGAGGTGGAGAAATAGTGGTGAGTTGGTGAGTAATGAATTTAGAATGTTTTATTCAAATGGTGAATGTAAAGAAAGTCATGGTGTTGGTGTACTACTGGGACCATGTGTGAAAGATAAAGTGATATCAGTGCGTTATGTAGATGACCGGATGCTAATGGTGAGACTACAAGGGAAAAAATCGGACTTAGAGCTAGTGCAAATTTACATGCCACATAGTGGATTAGAAGATGAGAAAGTGGAAGAAAACTACGAGAAGATAGAAGAAATAGTTGAGAAAGAGAAGAAGGGTGCATGTGTAATCCTAATGGGCCACTGGAACGCAGTAGTAGGAGAAGGACAAGATGGAAAAACGGTTGGAAAATTTGGACTGGGGAAAAGAAATGACAGAGGAGAATCTTTGGTAAATTTCTGTAAACGGAATGAAATGATTGTTGGAAATACGTTATTCCAACAGCATAAAAGAAGACGATACACATGGACATGCCCAAGGGATGACAGTAGATATCAGATAGACTATATACTCGTACAGGAAAGATACCGAAATTGCTTAAAAAATGCAGAGACTCTACCAGGAGCGGATATTAATTCAGATCATGTCCTACTGATAGGCGAAGTTGATATTCGTCTGAAAAAGATAAGAGGAAGGCAAGTGACGAAGAAGTTTGTTATAGAAAAACTTATGAACGAAGAGGAAAAAAGAAAATTTGAAGAACATTTTCAAAAGAAAGCCTCTAATTTAGAATCCGCACCTGAAAATAGAAATGAATACTGGACTCATCTAAAAAGCTGTATACAGGAAACAGCAGAAGAAATAATAGGATACAGAGAAGGTAAGAGTAATAAGAAACCTTGGGTCACAGGGAATATGTTGGAGAAGATGGAGGAAAGGAGAAAATGGAAAAACATCAACACAGAAGAAGGTAAAAGAAACTAAACAACGAACTAAGAAGAGTAACTGATAAGGCGAAGGAAGACTGGATGAAACAGAAATGTGAAGAAGTAGAGAATCTAGAGAGAAAAGGAAGATATGATTTAATGTACCGCGAAGTAAAATGTTTGGATTTCACAAATCAGAATAAGAAGTCCATGTGGTTGATAGAAGACGAAATCGGCACTGAAATAACCGACAAAGAAGGAATTTTGAACAGATCGAAGAAGTATGTAGAAGAATTATATGAGACAGGGAATCGTCCAGATTACTTAGCTATAGAAGATGAAACAGCTGTATCAGAAGACGAAAAAGGATGTTGTATTCTAAGGGAAGAAGTTGAGCTAGCGATTAGGGAAATGAAGAATGGGAAAGCAACAGGAGTTGATGGAATACACATTGAGTTAGTTAAATGCTTGGGTGAAGACAAGAAGCAAATACTATCATTATGCAATGAAATATATGAGAAAGGTGAATGGCCTGATGATTTCATGGAAACAGTATTGCTGCCAATACCGAAGAAAAATAATGCAAAGAAGTGCAATGAGTTCAAGACTATCAGCCTTATATCGCACTCAGCGAAGATTCTTCTGCGAATACTGAACAGACGTTTATATTCTAAGGTGGAAGGAGAGTGGGCAGAAGAGCAATTTGGTTTTAGGAAAGGAAAAGGTACGAGAGATGCAATTGGACTGCTGCGAACAATTGGCGAAAGATATCTCGAAAAAAATAAACACGTATATGCAGTATTTGTGGACCTGGAAAAGGCTTTTGACAGAGTGGATTGGAATAAACTTATGGAAATCTTGAAGAAAATTGGTATGGTTTGGAAAGAGAGAAGGCTAATAACTAATCTTTATATGAAAAAACGAGTCAAAGTCAGGATAGGAGAAAAATTATCAGAGGGAAAAGGAATAGGGAAAGGGGTGCTACAAGGATGCCCTCTATCACCTACGCTGTTCAACATCTACTTAGAGGAGTTAGTGAAGAATTGTTTTCAGAACATGGGAGGGGTGATAGTAGGAGGAAGAAGAATAAAGTGCATAAGATTTGCTGATGATATGGCATTGTTGGCAGAAGAGGAGATGATATTACAGGATATGCTACTGCAGCTGAATGACAGCTGTGAACAATATGGAATGAAGATAAATGTAAACAAGACAAAGACTATGGTTACCGGAAGAAAGACAAAGAAGATAAACATAAGTATTCGAAATGAGACATTGGAACAAGTAAACAACTTTAAATACCTAGGGTGTACTATAAGTGGTGATATGAACTGCTGCCAAGAAGTCAAGAGGAGGATAGCAATAGCAAAGGAGGCTTTTAATAGAAAAAGGAGCATCTTCTGCGGACCTCTGGAAAAAGAACTAAGGAAGAGACTAGTGAAGTGCTTTGTGTGGAGTGTGGCATTGTATGGGGCAGAAACATGGACATTACGACGCAGTGAAGAGAAACGACTAGAAGCATTTGAAATGTGGATACGGAGAAGAATGGAGCATGTGAAATGAACAGACAAAATAAGAAATGAAGCTGTGCTAGAAAGAGTGGGTGAAGAAAGAATAATGCTGAAACTGATCAGGAAGAGAAAAAGAAACTGGTTGGGTCACTGGCTGAGAAGAAACTCCCTAATGAAGGATGCACTGGAAGGAATGATGAACGGTAAAAAAGTTCGAGGCAGAAGAAGATTTCAGATTTTCGACAACATTATGGTAAATGGATCTTATGTAGAGACGAAGAGGAAGGCAGAAAATAGGAAAGATTGGAGAATGCTGGGTTTGCAGTGAAGGACCTGCCCTTGGCAGAGAACTATGTATGTACATCTGATGATGGGGAATATACCCATGATGATGGGGAATATACATGTTATGTATTGAAATATGAATTGCTTTTTTATTAACGAAGTATATTGTGTTTGGTCCTATGTTTATTATTTTATGTTTTTTAATCTCGTAACATCAATGTTTTATTTCACAAAAACTGATTAAAATATTAAAACATTAAAATATTTTACTTCACTCCAAAAAAATGTAAATACATCAGAAATGACCAATATTTCGTCTATCCAATCGAATGACTTTTTCTATGTCTAGAAGTAAAATATTAATCTTTTACATTTGAATTCTGAATAAAAAAGAGTTTTAAAAATGCCTGATCTTTAAAAGAAGAATTTAAAGAACAATATAAGTTAAAATAAGGGACAGTGTAAATCTTTTTTTAATAATTAGTAAAATAAAAATGAAAAGAGATATAACGTGACTGAATAATTCAAAGAAATGAGTAACAAACGAAGACACAATGCTAAAAGAAGGAATTCCCAGCCTGAACTGTCACAGGGAAGAGACTGGGACGCATCGTTTCGTCCTTTTTAGGACTCATCACTCAGCCGTTTTCTCCGACAGACTCACAGGGTGCCAGAGGTTAAGATCCTGGGTCACAATTTTGTAGTAAACAACAATATTCCAATTCAATTTGTGCCTAGCGGATTGCAGGATAAGGAACATTTGTATTTTATATTTTTGCTTATTTTTGGTTAGGATTTCTTGGGGGGGGAGGTCCCGCCCTCGGGAGTGAGAGAGACCTGGGATCCTAACCTCTCGCACCTTCTGAATCTGTCATCGGTGGAGTTTGGCTGGCTGACGAGTCCTAAAAGGATGAAACGGTTCGTCCAAATCTCTTCCCGGTGACAGCTCTGGGTGGGAATTGTTACCCATGTCTTTGAATTAATAAAATTAGAAAAATAATTCTATGGAATCCTCCTATAAAGAAACAGCAACAAAAAGAGGGAGGAGTTGCTGAGTGAAAATAGAAAGGAACGAAGTTTTTCGGTAGCCATGACTTGGATCGATTAAATGTATATATAAAGATAGCTTCTTCGCTCTCAAAACAAAGTAAACTACTTATTACAGAACTCGTTAAATACAACAACCGAATGAGAAAAGTAGAAGAGCTTTCATGGTTTCACATGCAAATGAATATCTTAACCGAATGGAATCTTCGATTTGATCAAACGTTCTTGATAATATTAAATTCCTAATCCAAATACATCTCAGTTCCCAAAACACTTAATAATGTGAAACACGAAAATCCAGATAGTAGAACTAGAAAGAGATCATTTATAATAATCCTATTACTTATTTTTTTTAAGTACTTCTCTTTTGTAATCTCTTAAATTTTATAATATTCAACAAAATCGTGATTGCCTTTTACAGATATTTATCGGAAAAGTCATTCTGCTTACATCTCTGAACTTTTTTTGGCAACTTTAACATTTTTCAGTTGAAATGATTCAATTTTCAACATCAATCAAATATATTCTAATAGGATTATAAAAAACAATTGGATAATGTAATTAGCAAATAAATATATAGTATTTGATAAAAAATTAAATATTGACTACTTAAAATAGTAATTAGAAATAGTATACAGTTATACCTTTCTATTGTACTTCATCAAACTGGGCAGAACACTGCATCACAAAGTATCAAACTGGGCAGAACACTGCATCACAAACAACCACAACCCCGACCCGAAAGTCACAATTCTCTACAAAATTCAAAACAAACATACTAGGTACCTAATCGAAGCATGTGTCATAAAAACCTTCCAATGCATAAATAAAGACAAAGGGTACATGGTTAACCTTAACACACTGTCGTATTTCCAGGACATGACAAAAAATCAGAGAGAAATTTCAGTGAACCAATTCCTTGTTAGCAACAATTGGCTATGTTAAAATGTTTATGAAAATAATTATAATACATTGTTACATTGTTAGTAAATATAGGTTGTGTTAAATCATTAACAATTGACTTTATAAAAATGTCTTTAATTATTGTAATATAATATTCTGTATCGTGCAAACCAGTGAATGTAATGGAAGTTCATCTTTGTTATTTAAAACGGTTTGAAAAAGCGGGAAGATGGTATTCTCCGCGAAATATCACCATTAATAAAATGAAATTTATCCGTAGATGGAGTTTTCTAATATACCTTTCTATTTTTTTTTCCATTTGTTTACTGATTAAGAGTTAAAACCAATTGATAAATGAGCTGTCTGCAGTGAAATATTGGGAAGCATTAAAAACACTAAAAGAAAACTAGAATTCATGGTACAGAATGGTTGATATCTGCTTCAGTTGTATTATTAAAACTGAAACGTCTTGCTTTAAATTAATCTTGTATAGGCATACAATGGCTCCTCAGATCGGAGTTAAATACTCAACCTCCCGGGTGTTTCCAGACCAAGGTGAGCTTCACGTCCGCCATCTGTAACAACCATGAAATAAACGGTACCCACTATACCGAAGGCTGGGGTAACTTTAGATCCGTTTGGAGGATAATTCAACTTGGAAAAATCTTAGACCTCCATCGGAGATCAAACGAGTTTCTTCCAGTCCTCAGTCAAATCCGTTCCTAGTCCAGCAATCTGAAAGTCTTAAATAAAAACAAAATCAAATATGCATAAAATAAAAAGGATGAAAGAAAATAGATTGAAAGATATTCACGATTAACGTTATTGAACTAATAAAACTTTACAACTTGAAAGCATTTCATTTTCCAGTTACTGAGCATAGTAATACATAATCTTTTGAAGAACTAATAATTAAAATTTGTAGAATAGTTATAATTTTTATTAAACCAATTCTTATCTGTAGAAAGAGTTACAATATTTTAGTAGTGCAAGATTTTTATTCATAACTAGAAGAAATGGCTGATGTATATTTTATTGAAATTTTTAGTAACAAAACAGAGTTTCTTTTCTCAGGAAGATGAAAATATTGATAACTATTCTCACCTAATAATTCGAAAATCTTTTATGTAAGTTACATTCTTCTCTTCTGTGCTTAACTATCTTATACAAACAGAATTTTTTTATATAATCTTTATAATCTCAATCATGTTTTATTTAACTTGTTTGCCATTTCTTTAAAAATTATCAAAAATATTTCCGAAACTTAACAATAGTAAATAAAATTTGAAAATCTTTCTGAAATTAAATTTATCTTCGATTGCCAGCTTTTGACCATAGATATGATTCGAATTGTCTTAAAATATGCTAATCATGTTTCAAGAAGATATTTATTTTTTTCGATCAAAAAATTATCAAAACAAATTAACTTGATGACCCGAAATGCAGTTAGAAGATTAAAGAAATAATTCATTTTATCTAATTTTAAGATTAAAATAAGATATTACGAACATAAGCTAATATTATATAGTTTTTTTTTAAGAATTGTACTTGA
Organism: Thereuonema tuberculata; assembly: GCA_023159025.1. NCBI lineage: Eukaryota > Metazoa > Arthropoda > Chilopoda > Scutigeromorpha > Scutigeridae > Thereuonema > Thereuonema tuberculata. The sequence continues at coordinate 15,320 of JAFIDM010014077.1, forward strand.
AATATATTATTTCCCATAAATTATACTTTACCAGCTTTAAAAGAGGTTTGGTTGAATTCGTTTCTCTTTTTACTAAATTTCCATTTTGATTTCTGCTTTGAACTGATAAGCCTCGTTTTCACTTTATTTGTTTAGAACTGAACAAACGATCATGAAATTACTAATTGTACAAGTAAAAAGAAGATGTTGGTTTACAGTTGTAAAAGAAAGAAATATTTGAATAGATTGAGAGTGTTTTTTAGAAAACCTATATAGGATTTCTGTTAATTTGAATTTTATCTGATGGCCTCAAAAATCAGATAAGTTTGATGGTCTCAAAAATGAGATCAGTTTATAGTTGAAAGGAAACCATCAATACTCCTAACACATATTGTAGTGACAGCAAATTTCGAGCATTTTTTGCACAAATAATTTTTTAATTTGTTCCGATTTTTAAGATAAAAAAAAGAATCTGTTTTAAAAGATTTCAATACAATTCATTAAGTGTTTATTGAAACCTTTAGATAAGATGTTTTTCCAAATCAATGCGTTGTAGGCACCACGATATTTTCTGTTTGAGCTTGACGTCACGACGATTGCAACTTAGAAATTCTCTTTTATTAAAATAACTAGCTGTACCCGGCGTCCGTTGCAATGCCACTCTAAGAAAGAAAGGGCTCGGTGAGAAGGGGCCGTAAATATAAGGTCCCGGTGTCGATCGGGGGTGGGACACTTAGGTCGCTATCCCCCACCCATCTGTGGTGGACCTGTCCCCCATAGGAGAACGGATTTTTCCCTTTTTGCAATTGACATGACGCCCCGAGAAGGGGCCCTAAATATAAGGTCCCGGTGTCGGTCGGGTGTGGGACACTTAGGCCCTAGTGTTGCCATCTCCACACCCAAGTGTGGTGTCCCTGCCCCCACAGGAGAACGAATTTTTCCCTTTTTGCAATTGACTTGGGGTGGCCCGAGAAGGGGCCCTAAATAAAAGGTTTCGGTGACGGTCGGGCGTGGGACACTTAAGCCCTTCTGTTATCTTCCTCCCACCCAAGTGTGGTGTCCCTGCCCCCTATAGGAGAACGAATTTTTCCTTTTTTGCAATTGACTTGGGGGGCCCGAGAAGGGGCCCTAAATATAAGGTACCGGTGTCGATCGGGGGTGGGACACTCAGGCTCTTGTGTCGGCATCCCCCTCCCAAGTGTGGTATCCCTGCCACCCGTAGGAGGGCGAATGTTT